>NW_026478185.1:0-10129 GCF_026875155.1 Cherax quadricarinatus | reverse complement strand
CTCATCTCATTTAGTGGTTTCCCTGCCAGATCTCTGTCCCACTGAACCCCATTCAGGAGGTTCCTCATTCCCGTGTAGTCGCCTTTCTTGTAGTTTGGTTTCATTTGCCCTGGCCTTCCTCCCTCCCCATCCACTTATAGCTCTACTGTGTATTCGAAGCTTAAAACCATATGATTGCTGGCCCCAAGGGGTCTGTCATATGTGATGTTCTCAATATCTGCACTACTCAAGGTGAATACTAGGTCCAGTCTTGCTGCTTCATCCTCTCCTCTCTCTCTTGTAGCGTCCCTTATGTATTGGTACATGAAGTTTTCCAGTACCACCTCCATCATCTTAGCCCTCCATGTTCTCCCAATCGATTTCCTTGTGGTTAAAGTCACCCATGATCAGGAGCTTTGCCCTGCACGCATGAGCCCTTCTGGGCAGTGCAGCCAGTGTGTCAACCATCGCTCTATTGCTCTCATCATACTCTTGCCTTGGCCTCCTGCTGTTCTGTGGTGGGTTATACATCACTGCAATTACCACTTTGGGACCTCCAGAGTGAAGTGTTCTCGCTATGTAATCACTTGCTTCTCCGCTGTCTCCTGTCTTCAGCTTATCAAAATTCCATCGGTTTTCGATCAGCAGTTGCACTCCTCCACCCCCCCTTCCTGTTGCTTCTGTCTTTCCTCAAGATCTGGTATCCCTTTGGAAAGATTGCATATGTTATCATACCTTTAAGCTTGGTTTCTGTGAGAGCTATGATGTCCAGTGATGCCTCTTTGACTCTTTTGCGCCACTCCTCCCACTTATTTGTTATTCCATCAGCGCTTGTGTACTATACTTTCAGTTTCCTCTCCAACACTGTGATATGGGAGGCCTGTGAGGGTGGGAGAACTGGTAGTGTACTGTGGGATTATATAGCTGGGTGTTGGGTGGAAGCTGTGAGTATGGATTGTAGTCTGTGTTGCGATGGAGTGATAGGTTGTGGGGTTCTGGGGATGCTTCAGTGTGTGTGCTTGCCCTTGCTTCTCTGTCCTGCTCTGATTGACCTTTGCTGGTTCCGTCCTTGTCTCCCTTCCTAGCTCCTTTCGCTTTTTTGTCCTTTCCCTCAGTGCTGTCGTTCTGTTTGCGTTCTGTCTCTTGTACTCTGCCGAGTACTTCAACTGTAGTTTCTCTTGGACGATCGTGTTCTGCACTGTTTCTGTCCTGAAAATCAGCTTGATCGGCCGTTTTCTCCCCTTAAAAATAACCCCCTTATCTCAGAAAATTTACAATCTTGTCAATGTCTTCTTCACCTATTTCTGTGATGATGTTCTCAATCTCCTTTCTTCTGCCTGCCATCTTTCAGTGTGGGGTCCTTTCCTATCTCTCCTGAAGCCCATGGGTAAACACTGATTTTGCCCTTTCCTCCTCCCATTGCCTTTATGTGCCTCTGGTTCCTGTCCATATGTGGTTTTTTTCTCAATTGTTTTTTTTTTTCCAGTAGCTCTTGGTAGCTGGTTGTGGCCTGTGCAGTTGACCTATCACCCTTTCAATCTGCACCCAGCTGTTCTCCGCTTTCACTCCTTGGCCCTTCTTGGCAGGCTGATATGACCTTAGCATAATTCATATCTCCTTCCTGTTCAGCCTCTCAGCTTCATTGCTGTGTTTTCCCTCTGGTCAATGCCCCTGAAAACTCACCTAACCAGTTACTCATCTTCAAGGACCCTTATCCTGGATACTGCAGTTTCGACTTGTGCCCCCCAATTCTTCTTCTTCCCCAAACCTCTTTTCCAATTTCACGAAAGCTGTGTCTCCCTTTTTCAGAAAAGCACATCTAATTTTCTCTCCCACTCTTTTTCCCATCCTTTTCCACTGCTCCTCAATCCACTCCCCCTACCAGAGCAATTCTCATCTGACCCCTGGTTCCCTCAAGTCCCCACCATTTTTTTTAAACAGAAAAGAGGGGAGAGATGAGAGAAGAGAAAGAGAGAAAGGGAAAGGTAGAAGAAGAGAGGGAGAGAGTAAGAAGGGAAAAGGGGTGAGAGAGAAAGTGAGAGCGTGTGTGTGTGTGTGTGTGTGTGGTGTGTGTGTTGTGTGTGTGTGTGTGTGTGTGTGTGTGTGTGTGTGTGTGTGTGTGTGTGTGTGTGTGTGTGCTTTGTGTGGGGCATGTGTCTGTGTGTGTATGTGTGCTCACCTAATTGTACTCCACCAAATTGTGGTTGCAGGGTGGGAGACTCAGCTCCTGGCCCCGCCTCTTCAATGATCGCTACTAGGTCCTCTCTCTCTCTCTCTCTCTCTGCTTCTTGAGCTTTGTCATTCTCGTCTTATAGCTATGTAGGTTTTTGGCCTCCACTACACGTCATTTGTTGGCTTCCACTTCCTGACGTCTCTATGACTGAAGAAATATTTCCTAACATCCCTTTGACTCGTCTGAGTCTTCAGCTTCCAATTGTCACCCCTTGTTTCTGTGTCCCCTCTCTGGTACAACCTGTCTCTGTCTCCCTTACTATTCCACGCAGAATTTTGTATGTCGTTATCATTCTCACCTGACCCTCTTGTCCTGGCAGTGTCGTCACTCTGATTTCCGTCAACCTCTCTTCGTAGGACATGCCCCTGAGCTCCGGAACTAGCCTTGTTGCGAACCTTCGCACTTTCTCTAGTTTCTTGACGTGTTTGACCAGGTGTTGGTTCCAAACGGGGTGCTGATACTCAGTATGGGCCTGATGTAACAATGTACAGTGTCTTTAACCGTTCCTAAGGTAACGGAACGTTATTCTCAGGTTTGAGAGGTGCTCGTATGCTGCAGCAGTTGTCTGGTCGATATGTGCCTCCGGAGACATGCTCGGTGTTATGGTCACCCAAAGATCTTTCTCTTTGAGCGAGGTTTGCAGTCCTTGGCCACCTAGTCTGTACTGTGTCTGCGGTCTTCTTTGCCCCTTCTCTGATTTTTCATGACTTTGCATTTGGCAGGGTTGAATTAAAGAAGACATTGCTGGACCAGGTTTTCCAAGCCTGCTAGGTCTCTTTGAAGTCCTGCTTCATCCTCATTTGATTTAATTATCCTCTTTAAAACTTCACATCATTTCTGAACAGGGACACCTCTGAGTCTAAACCTTCCATCATGTATTCATATATACCAGAAATTGCCCCCGGGCCTTGGACCAACCCCTGTGGGACCCCGCTCATCACGGTGCCCACTATGATTTCCTCATCCTGTACCATGACTAGTTTGTTGCCTCCCTGTCAGACATTCTCTGATCCATTGCAGTGCACTACATGTTTATACGCGCCTGGGCCTCTAGTTTCGGCACTAGTCTCTTGTGAGGAACTGTGGGTTTAAGGGCCTTCTTGCAGTGCAAGAAAATGGGAATCATCCCCCCTCTCTCTCATGTCGAACTTATGTAACTTTGTCATAGAATCCTGAAGGTTTGTGACACAGGATTTGCCTTACATGAATCCGTGCTGGTTATCCATTTATAATCTTGTTCCGTTCCAAAGGGGCTCCACCCCTCTCCCTGATATTCTTCTCCATGATTTGCATACTATACAGGTCCCGTGACACGGTCTGTAATTTAGTGCCCCTTTCTGTCCTCTTTTTAAAAATGGGAACTACATTTGCAGTCTTCCATACCTCAGGTAGTTGCCCAGTTTTTAAGGGAAGTGTTTAAGATTGTGGTTAATGGCACACACAGATATCTGCTCCCTTCCCGAGGACCCACGGGGAGATGTTGTCCGGTCCCCTTGCCTTGAGGTATCAAGGTCACTTAGAGCTTTTCACCTCCTTCTCAGTTGTGTGCATGTCGTCCAGCATCTGTTGGTCTATTTTCCCCGTTGGTGTCCCCTCTGTCCTGTCTTCCAGGGGTCCTTCCTGTCTCCACTGTGAATACTTCCTTAAATTCCTGTTGAGCTCCTCGCATACCTTTGATCGTTTCTTGTGAGTTCCCCATCTTTCACCTCAGCCTGATCACTTGGTCTTTCTCCTAATGTGGCTAAATAGCAGTTTCGGGTCAGACTTGGCTTTCAATGCTATATAATTTTCGTACTGTCGCTGGGCCTCCCTTCTTATTTGTGCTATTTCGTTTCCGGCTCTTCGACTGGATCTTGTTTTCCTGGGTCCCTTTGGGCCCTTTTATACCTCTTCCATTCGCTAAAGCACTTAGTTTTTGCCCCCCTGCACCTTTGGGTAAACCAAGGACTCGCTTTGGTCTTCCATTTTTTTTTGGTTTCCCTTGGGAACAAACCTTTCCTCTGTCTCCTCGCATTTTGTTGGTTTCATACTCCATCATTTTATTTACTGACTTTCCCACTATTTCTCTGTCCCACTGCCTCCTGCAGGAAGTTCCTTATTCCTGTGTAGTCCCCCTTTTATAGTTTGGCTTTTCCATTCGACTCCTATTTCCCTCTCCACCTGTAACTCTACTATGTAATCAAACTCAGGGGCTACTGGCTTCTAGCTCCGAGGGGCCTCTCATATGTGATGTCATCAATGTCTGAACTTCTCAGGGTGAACACAAGGTCCAATCCTGCTGGTTCATCGTCCCCTTTCTCTCTGGTAGTGTCCCTGATGTGTTGATGCATGAGGTATTCCAGTATCACATACATTATCTTGGCTCTCCATGTTTTGGGGCCCCCATGAGGCTCCAGGTTTTCCCAATCGATCTCCCTGTGGTAGAAGTCACCCATAACCAGTAACTTTGCTCTGCACGTTTGAGATCTTCATGCCACCTCAGCCAGTGTGTCCACCATCACTATATGGATATCATCATGGCCTCCTGCAGTTCTGTGGTGGGTTATACATCACATCAATGATTACCTTATGTTCCCCAGATTGAATTGTGCCTGCTATGTTGTCCCTTTCTCCAATCTCATCCATGCCCTCCATTTCCTCGAAACTCCATTGTTTTTTTATGAGCAGTGCAACCCCTCCTTCCACTCTGCTCCTTCTATCTTTCCTCAGGATCTGATATCCGGTGGGAAGACTCAGTAAGTTTCGTTGCTGTTACTGCTATGATGTCTCGTTGATTCCTTCATGCCATTCCTCGTACTGATTTGCTGTTCCATCTGTGTTTGTGTACCACACCTTCAGCTTCTTTTCTATCATGGTGGACCTGGGAAAATATTGGGGTTGGGGGGTGGGAGCCCTGGGGGATTATGGGGGGTTGTGGGTGTGGGTGGGATTTGTGGTGGGGGGGTGAGGGCAGAGTGCCATAGGGAGCTACTGTGGTAGTGGGTTAGTGATGAGGGGGATGGGGGCAGAGGGAACAGTGTGTGGGTGTTGGTTGAGAGTGTTCAGCTGCATTGGGGTTTTCACAGTGTGGGTGGGGTTTGTGGTGGGGGTGGGGGCAGAGTGCCCAAAAGGGGCTGCTGTAGAGGTGGTGTTTGTGGTGGGGGTGGGGGCAGAGGGAACAGTGTGTGGGTTTTGGTTGAGGTTCAGTTGATTCAGTGTTGTTGTGGTTGGAGTCCTTCTGTGGGTGTTCTGTAAGGTGTATTTGTCTTCCACTTGAGTCTGGGTTCTGCTCGTCTCATCGATGCCTCCCATTCCTCCTTTTGTTTTTGTGCCCTCTCTCTGTCTCGTCCTTTTCTCCTGTGTTCTGTCGTGATCGAGGTACTGCTCAGGTACTCTGAATTGTCCCTCAGTCATGCTTTCTCCTGCAGGACCCTGGTTCGAGCTGATTCTGCCTTGAAGACTACTTTGACAGGCCGTCTCCTCCTGCATGCAGACCACCCAATTCTCCAAAAATTTGCTACCTGGGTCATGTCTCCCTCTTTATTACTTTCAGGATACCTTCGATCGCTTTCTTCTCCCCTGGATTCTTTCATATGGGTTTCTCCTTAAACTTCTTGGAGCCCGTAGCAAATATTGACCTCTCTCTCTCCTCCTCCCACTGTGTTTTCTCTTGCATCCTCTGAGGTGTTTTATCTCCTTCCATCGAGATGTTCCTGCCTTCAACCCCTGCCCTTGCTGCAGCTCCTATGCTCAGTGGACTGTTCTTCCCTGCTTAGCTGTTCCCTGCAACTGTAGTTGACTTTTTAGAGTCTCTGCATAAGTCTTGTCACCTGCATTGACTGCAGGCTTCATGATGGTCTTCTGTACTCATGTTTCCTGAATCCCTACATCCCCTCGTCTGTGACTGGTTAGAAGTTCCTGATGTCTTTCCCTGTGCTGTCATTTGTCTTTTATTCTGTTTCAGTTTTTTAGCTCTTCTTCTAAGCACTTTATCTTATCTTCTCTGCTAAGACTTGTAGCCCCCACTTCCTGTTTTCTTCAGCTATCCTCTTCTCCTTACCCTGCCGAGCTCAGTTAGCTTCCTTCCCCACTCTTCCATTTTCGTGAGCTCTACCTCCCAATCTTCCCTCCCAGGTTCCTCTCGCCTGGGTTCGACCTCCAGACACCTGGGTCTCTGCCTCTTTGGTTATCCATTTTTTTAAAAACGGAAAGGAGCTTGTGTGTGAGAGAGAGGGAGGAAGAGATAGAGAGGGAGAAAGAATGCTGGGAAGAAAGCTAGGGTAATGAGTGGGGAGGGAGGGGAGTTAGGGGAGACCAAAGGGAAGGAAGGGAAGATGAAGAGAAGGTTTGTGTGAGGAAGGAAAAAGAGAGAACAAGAGGAAGAGATAGAGATAGAGCAGAGGGAGGGAAAAGATGGAAAGAGAGGGAGGAAAGGTAGATAGAGAGAGAGAGAGAGGGAGAGAGGGCTTGGGACCATGTGCCCAGTGGTGGGTAGGGGAGGAGTTGGTATATGGTTAGGGGTAACTGTTACTCCACTCTCTTGTATGTGTGTGTGTGTATGTGTGTGTGCCCCCACTTCTAAGTATTCATACTGCTAATAAATACCAGTAGCAATACCAGTAATTCAAAAATTTTTCCAAAAGTAATTCTAAAGCTTATCAATTCTACTTTTTAAAATGGGAAAGTAATACTAGGTTCTGAAACTTAGCTTCTCTCAACTTTTTACAAGTGTCTAGCCTTGTGTGTGTGTGTGTGTGTGTGTGTGTGTGTGTGTGTGTGTGTGTGTGTGTGTGTGTGTGTGGTGTGGTGTGTGTGTGTGTGGTGTGTGTGTGTGCGTGTGTGCATGTGTCTGATGTTACCCCTCCTCGACTGCTTCCCTCTCCTCACACTTACATAAACCCCTGTCACCTCCTATCTATGCTATTTCTACTCTAATTCTGGAAATTTAGCTTACAGGGTGAGTGACCGTATCAAACAGTGATGCGAGACCAGAACCTGCCCAACATGAAACCACAATAGGTGAGAAGTACTTGCGCTGGCAGTGGGGCGATGACAATTTTGCCAGTTGCTGATAATGTAGTCCTTGTCATATGCCTTGTATCGCCTGTTGATGCCCCTTTTTTCTCTGTTTCTGTTTCTTCGTTGAGATAAGGGTGCAGGAGGCTCTTGACCTTGACGCCTGGTTGAGGCTTCGAGGGTTGGGAATTCCTGGGCATTGACTTGGGTTAGTGCTGAGAGATCTGGGGTATGGCAGAGTTCTCTGCACCCATCGTCTGCTGAGAGTGATGTTCCACGTAGCCTGTTGCCGAGTTTTTGGCGTCTTCTAGACTCCTTGAATTCTGGCGAGCATCTCGGGGCATCGAGGATTCCAGGAATGGTGTTTCTGCCTGCAGTTCGGGCATTGTGGAGTGGGTGGCGTGCATTTTTCAGCTTGGTGATGCATTCCTTGGTAGGGTGGTGCTGGCTGCAGACACTGCAAAATTACTCTGTTCAGGCAGAGTGCACCCAGGTGGGCCATAATGCTGACACTTGAAACAGCAAACTGATCTTTCTGTGAAGGTCCTGACATTGTACCTGCCCCAAGAACCGAGGTCCAGCTGGGGATGGCAGTGGTCCCACATGCTGATGAGGACCTGTCGGGTTGGTGCATTGCCTGCTGTCTTTGCCTTGAGATGTTGAGCTGGGCACCAAAACTGGGGGGAGCTGCTACTGCCTCGATGGGTATCATCAGTGGGTATCGCTCACTACACCCTTGGTGATCTTCTGCCGAGAGTCCGTTCCTCCAGGGTGAATGAGCGATCTGTTTTTCCCTGACTCTCTTCAAGGTGGGTACATTTCCTTGATGAGAGTAGTCAATATTGGTTCTCCCCTCAAGTTGAACCAAAATCTTGACTTCAGGTTGTGTCGTGATTCCAGGTATGAAAGAACGCCATAGTAGGTTCTGTGGTCCACGTAAGACTTCACCTTGAATTTGCCAGGTCGGTTGTTTTGGTTTGCCTGCTCCTTGGATGGGCGGCGCTTCTTCTTGTTTTCCACAGGGATCCATCCTTCTTGGTTTTCGAGGGTGGGTTGTTTATTTCCTCCCCCATTTTCCCTATTCGCTGCTCCATGGTTGGAACTGTCAAATCTGCTACAATGTGAGCAGGTCTTCCTCTTCCTCTTTATGACACGGAGCGGTCTCGCAACTTCTTCGCTAGAATTGCGCCCCCCATTTCCAATCCGAGTCCTCCTTTTTGTTCATGGAGCATCGGGCCTCTTTTTTTCGGCAGAAAAGAAGAGGCTACGATTTTTTTGTACACCTGACCACCATTATTTGGACTCCTGAGCACCGTGCCAAAAGCACAGTCATTGCTAAACACGTAGACTACTCTCTCCTGACAGCCTATGACACAGACAAAGAAGACTAAATAAAAGACATCAGTACTAAGAAAAAAAGTCTCTGTTGACGTATTTACAGACCCGAAAACCCCACCATTTTCAAATACACTGTTCTACTCCTTCTGACGCCTCTACACTTTTGCAGTCAAAGGGAAACTTTGCCAAGACCATCTGCATTCCTCCAAACATTTCTCTTCACTCCGGGAAATTCCACCAATCACACAATGTCTGAATGCTACAAATTCGGCCACGACAAAAACACATGCACATCTACACAAGTCTGCTCCAGATGTTAAGCAACTGGCCATTCTGGAATACCTGCAACCTCCCCCTTAAATGTTCTAACCGCGACAGGTCACACACTGCGTTGCAAATTCCTGCCCCTCTAGAAGAGACATTCTCTCCTTCCTCAGAGCTAGCCAAACCCCCCTTCCCCTCGCCAACCGCATCCCTGTACCTCCCCCCCTACCAGAAACCCCCTCCCCCACCCCAATGCCTTGGCCTCCCCCCACACTTGGTCTACCTCTTCTACCCTACACACATCAAACACAAACACAACAGACTACAAACACCTCTCCCCTCTATGCCTCA
Source organism: Cherax quadricarinatus (assembly GCF_026875155.1). Lineage (NCBI taxonomy): Eukaryota > Metazoa > Arthropoda > Malacostraca > Decapoda > Parastacidae > Cherax > Cherax quadricarinatus. The sequence goes on along the minus strand of NW_026478185.1, from coordinate 969 downwards.
CCCACACTAGACTACAAAACTAACTGTCAACTCGCCATGCTGTCCACTCTGCGATGGTAATCTCTAAGCTTACCAAACAAACTACTCACATGTCCTTAACCTAATCTTGTTGCTAACAATATTCCCTCTCTAATCATCCCTCCTTCTGCTTCTCTTCTAAACCCCCTACAACCTCTCCCACTCCTCTTCCTACACCCTCCTGCTCTCCTCCTCCCCTACCACTCTTAATCCCACCAACATCCCTCAGCCCCTACCCCTCTTCACATCTATCCTCCTACCAACACCCCCCCTCCCCAACCCCTCTTAAAATACTTCTACTACTCCCCCCACCTCTTTACCCCCCTTCTTCCTCCATTACCATAGCTTCCCTTCCTCTGCTTTCCCCCATCGCCCACTCCTCTGCCCCCACATTTAAGACTTCATCCAGGTCCAACTCCTCCTCCAAAAGAAATCCCCACCCAACCCTAAACCTGCCACAACTTCTGATATACAGACCAAAGAAAATAAAAACAGATCAATCTCTTCCTTCCCCTCTGGGAAATGGGTCTGTAACACCTACAAACACCAACCCACCGTTTGGGACCCCTATCACGGCTTAAATATAAACCCCCCCGACACCCGCTTTGGTATGACGGAAACCATTAAATCATGTTTTTAAGGTGATTCAGTTTAACATACATTCTTACTTTCCCAAATTTGACACTTACTGGCGAGCTCCTTGAAGCAGAGAGGCCAGATATTGTTTTACTAACCAGCACCTGCCTCAAAGCCCCCCAACATATCCGCCATTATGGTTATACTGCACTACAGTCCTCCTATGATCCCCACGATGGGATTGCCTTCCTTGTCAAATCCAACATAAAACATGAATTTCTCCTTTTATTCAAACCCCACTGTCTTTCGGTCAGGATACAACCCCCTGGACCCATCATCTTTCTCACCACCTTGCCGTCCAAATACTATTTTCAA
>NW_026478184.1:0-27422 GCF_026875155.1 Cherax quadricarinatus | reverse complement strand
AGGGGGAAGAGTGAATGAGGGAGTTTTTCTTTCGGGCACCTGACCCTTGTTGAGGGCGGCATGTGCATATAAGAAAAAGAACATATATTATTATAGGTACAGTGACCATGTGCGTGAGAGAAAATAGCAACAAGCTTATACATACACTGAGAGGTTTATGTTCCCGTGCATATACTGCGATATTTACTAGAGTCCTTATTTTTGTTATGAAACTATCTTGATTAGTTATGAACAGATTACATATAACTTTTATGACCCAAGCACAGTCAACTGGTTTTAAAGCGCAATCAACTAATGTATAGAGGTACTGGTATTGTAGTTAGTCCTCCTGGAAGGCTTTGTTATGGAAGGTGTTATGGAAGCTAGTATCCACCACATATGTGTCGTAAGTTTCTGTTGTGAGAGTCTCATTGTTGCACTTGTTCAAGGCTGTGGCTGGGGGAGTCTTGCCTACAGCAGGGTGAGATCCGGAGTCTTCGATGGCGTCTTTCACAGCATTTTTGCTAGTCTCCGTCACCTTGTTCCACGCTTGCTCCGTTCCCGAGGCAAAGAGGATGTAGAAGACAGCATCTACTATGTATATTACAGACGAGATATAGAACACCTTCCGCCACTGGCCAAACGTTTGCTGTAGGTTAAAAGAAAAGTTTTAGCTTTTGTTGTAGAAATAAAAGAAAAGTTAGTTTAACATCTTTATTATGCACCACATACCCATCCTGTGGGCGGTAGTCAAAAAGATTACTGTGGTACATAATGGGTTCAGGGACTAAGCCCAAAGTTTTGATAGCTGAACAAGTTACAGAAGTAATGAATGTGTTTAAAACTTGTTTTTGAATAACAACTCAGACACAACTAATTACTCTGACCTTTGTATCCGAACCTTCCTAGGATAGATCATTATTACCTCCCAGTATGCAGGCGCTGTAAAACCTCTATACATTTACGTCTCAATGATTTTTTTTTTAAATTAGATTTTGCCACCGAAGTGGCTAGTTTATTATGCACTCCATATTCATCATGTGGAGGGTAGCGTAAGAGCATATGGATACACAAAAGACCTAGAAACTAGGCCCTAAAAGTGGTTAACAGGAGTACATCTGGATTTATATCTGCAGTTGACTAATCTGTTGCAAACATGTTTAGGAAATTTGTTTAGTATGTCTGGTATCTTATTTTCACTAATATCTTGACAAATTACATAGGTTATTTTCTCAATAAGTGGACAATTAAGCACAGTGTTCAAGACAGTGACCACAGGGCTGACCATATACTTTGCATTTGGTTTGAGCATCATGTGTGTGTGTCTGCCAAATTGCCAGAAGTACTTGTAACCAAGTCTAAACCTGGCCACTACAACATCAGTCAGTCTGAATACATTGCAAGTTGCTCCATAAACGCATTTATCTACGTTCATATTATCATAGTGGGTTATAGATCTAATCAGGCTTTTAACTGCATTCCTATGACATTCAGTTTTATTATTTACTTCTCTCCTGATTCACAATACTAAACAAAGATACACCAAAGCTGTATTCTTCCTTTTCCTTCAGGATACTTTTTTGACTAGCTTATCAACAATATCATAAAGGAGTAATGCAATATGTGATGGAATCCCTAATAACTGTACATTAATTATTTTTTCCCGGATTAAGTATATCACGAATACATAGTAAAGACAGATACTTCTGTCACTGCACAATCCAAGATTAGTATTTACGTATTGCGGTAAGAGGCTAGTGCGGTTAAATAATAGCGTTGAAGATTTGATGCAAATGAGAAGAGGCTTCCCCAGGTTATCTTAGAGAGATCAATGTCCCATAACACGCCAGCGCCTTATGTTCGAAGTCACTCAGAATTTACTCGGTTAATTATCGGCATTGAAGTTTTAGAATTAATCGCTTGAGGTGTTCACAAATAATGGCGTCAAAATTTGCATTTCAGTTGTGACAATTTCTTTATGAAAAATGGTAAAATCAATACAAACCTTTCTCTAAATAAGATTCAGTAGCATTTAATGTTTGAAACTGTTTGGAAGAAAGACTCTTCAATTCTTTCATGGAAACCAATTTAATAAAATTGATAAATTATAATTTATACAAGCCAAAATAAAGGCAAAGCTTCCGTTGAGAAAACTATATGAGCAATAAAAGTTTGAAGCCAACCATAAAATGCATCCTCCATTTACTGAACAGAATCCAATAAAATTTCATGTTTATTAACTACGTTAGTAAACATAAACAATTAAAGATCGATGCCTTTCAGAAGAAAGAATACTCTTATTTATTGAATGAAAAACAAGACCACACCATTTCAAAATATAAAAGTGGCCTACACATGCCGGGGTTCTTTCTGGGAGTGAATAGTGAGGTAGCAATAGCACTAGTGGGGGGACTGTTTATGGTGTATCTACGAGCAAGACAGAGCCTTGCCTAGCATATGTCTGCCATGTATGGCTGCCTGATCTGAGGAATGCTTGCTGGGCTGATGTCCTGGGTGATGCTGTTAAAGTGCTCTCACATGACACCAGAGTAACAGACACAGGGAGGCCACATAGGGGTGAACAAATACAGAATATATATTACTGACAGCTGGGCAGCACTATGGTAAAAGTCCTCGAATATAGCTAACTAATAGTATATAAATTGAGTGGCAGACACTTTAGGCTCTGGGCTGATTCCATAGTCAATAGAGTGCTGTATATTAAAAAGACATATGACATATTAAAACATAATGTATAAGTAATTATGATAGATCATTATTCATGTGATAAGTAGATTCTGAGGAAAATTATATACAAAGGAGAAAATATAAGCTTGGTGCATTCAAGTTTTTTTTTACTGTTAAATCTCAGAATTAGGAGAGAACATGAAAACTCAGTGTAAAAAAAAAAAAAAAAGAAAAAGTTGAGCCATAGTAAAATTGACACTCAATAAGAAATGACACAATTATGCAGTGACTTGACTTTCATTAATTGTCTATACAAGGTATTTACATTTAACCTCAACTCTGCCAGGGTCATGTTTACATAAACAAAGTGGTCATCAGCTTTATGGTGGAGGGGGGGGGGGTCAAAGTCAGTAGCAATGGCTAACACATGCTGTGACTGAGGGGAATTAACATTAGTGGTAATGGCTGAAACTTGAGGTGTCCTCATTACTTGTATACTTAAAGAATAATGACAGTCAGGTTGTTAGAGGTAAAAGATATTGGACCAGAAAAATTGTTAGTCTGGCTTGCTCCTCTGGGTGCCAGAAATCTCATCAACATTGTCACACATTAACTTCATATAATCTAAGTAGGGTTCTTATACTGATCATTAATAATTTCTCTTTGTACTTGTTACCATTTATATGTTCAACAACTCGGTAGGGACTAACAAACTTTTGGTCAAGCTTTAGCAATGCAGATGTCTTACAGAAATTTGTTAGCATTACTCTTGATCCTACTTTAATTTTGGTTGGCTTTGCTAGAGCGTTATTGACTTTAAATTCTGCTGTTGACTTTTGAAGTTGTGGCATGCTAAGAATATGTTACATTTTATTCAGCATATGTCACATTTCCCATATAGGCTGCCTCCCAACCAGCAAACCGGTGTCTAAGGGTTTAATGATCGATAGGATACCCATCGTTAAATGAGGCACCTTGGTTCATTGGCCAATCACAGGCAAGCCCACCAAAGCTGAAGCAACGTGGTAAGAGAATTGACACACTTGCCCAAGATGCTGGTTGATTACAGTGCACTCTCTCTGGCTTCTGCTTTTTTGCCATCTATTGTCACCGTGTGGTATACTTACTATTAAACCTCTGTACATAGTGTACGTAAGTGCACATACTTGTATGTGCACTTATGTACACTTACAAAATTAGTTCCAATTAAGATACACCAGTATCTGGGTTTGAAATGATGAGAAGACACATTCTCTAGTTATGACATAAAAATATGCCAATATTAAAGTTTGAAGACAATCAAAAGAGGCATTCTTAAGTCAGTGACAAATTATATTTTAATAAAGACCCCCAATGGTAAAAAAGCTCAGCTGATCAGAAAAGGCATTCTCCATTAATTGATCTCATTCCAATTACTGCAAGTCTTTTAATTATTTCAATAAAAATTTCAAATTTGCACCTACTCAGCCTAAACTTATGGGGTATCATCATCCTTTATACTGAATGAATTGCTAATATTATTTTGAAGGAAATCAAAAGAAGCATTCTTTAGTTATTACATAAAAAATCACCATTTATTCAGTAAAACTGGCAGAGTAAGACTCATGGCAGCTACTGGCAGTGCGAGTCTTGTCTCAGGAAACCACACCAGTGGTGGGATTCATGGCAGCTACTGGCAGCCTGAGTCTTGTCTCGGGGAACCACACCAGTGGTGGGACTCATGGCAGCTACTGGCAGCGTGAGTCTTGTCTCAGGGAACCACACCAGTGGTGGGACTCATGGCAGCTACTGGCAGTGTGAGTCTTGTTTCAGGGAACCACACCAGTGGTGGGAATTTAAGCCAATCAAATGAGTTATTCCCCAGCTATGACACAGATTCCAACGATTCAAGGTTTTATTTACAATTTTATTACATAAACAAATTTGCCTGAGCACCAACTAAACTTAATAGTTACTGTCCTGGCCCTAAGATGCAACAGCTGTTAAATAATGAAGCCGTTCAGTAGAGGCAAACTAAAAATTATTATTAATGGAAATAAATATTTCACACTATTTTACATATAAAATGTATAAATCTACACATACACAGCTGAATTTCAACCTCCACTGTCGTAAACAATTTCACCCTCCACTGTTGTAGACAATTTCACCCTCCACTGTCGTAGACTTTTTTAGGCAACAATTTTGAACATTTGAATATGCCAATGAGGGGTCTGAAGTTATCCAAGATATTCCAGGATGCTGGGAATGAGTTCAATAACTTCTGCCAGAGAGCAAGTGAACATGCCAACTGTTCCAAGAATTTTTGCCTCGTTACTCTACACCAATGTTGAAAAATTGGAGGCAATTCGATTAGGCATTCTCGAGTTATGACCGAAATATAACAGAAAAGTTGGAGGAAGAAAAAATTTTAGGCATTCTCTTGTAGATTTCCTTTGGGGATAACCAACAACCAACTAAACATTATAATGGAATTACTTATAACGAAGCCTCGTCTCACCAACCTGGTTGTTAGTGAGTACCCCTACAGCCATGGGGGCGAGGATGGCTGGAACTGTGGCGGCGGTATTGGTGATGCCGTAGAGTGTACCAGCAAAATTGGGTGCAATGTCCATGTGGTTGACCACATATCCTGTGTAGATGCCGCCTTGTAGAGTGAGTGCTATGACGAACAGAGCGATGGTTGCACTTCGGTCACACTCCACGAAACTGAGGCACACTAAACACACAGCTGGTCCTAGATGTCCTGTAGGAGTAGATGGAGAGATAACATAGCAGATCCTGTGTGTGTGTTGTAGTAGACGGAGGAATAATATAAAACAGTAGGTCCTAAATGTGCTGTATTAGATAGAGGGATAATATAAAACAGGTCCTACGTGTGTTGTAGGAGAAATAGGCACAGGGTTATCCAACATATGCTGCAGGAGAGGTGGACAGAGGGATAATACAGCACAGCTGTTCCTACATGTGTATCAGAGCTAACTTGGGAATCAGTGGAAAAAAAAAAGGAAAAATAACAATCCCACCAGCTGCCACCAGTGTGCCGCAATCAAGTTAGGGGCAATAGAAAGAATGGAATAGAAAAAGAAGTTAAAGAAGTTAAAGAGTAGACGCTTGCATCATCTATACAAAAATAACATTTAGGAAGAAAAGGTAGGAGGGCAAAATTAAAGGACTGTGCCTTTGGACATACTGAGCAAGAGAAAAATGTTATATAAAAGTAACAGATTATAGATAAAGGAGGAATAAAGAGATAAAAAGAGGAAGAGTGATTAAAAAACTAGCTTTTATTTGTTATCAATGGCCATTAGACAAAAACCAGGTTTTCTCAATCCATTGTGTACTCTATATATATTCTCGTGAATATATACTCTATATATATTCTCGAGAATATATACTCTATATATATTCTCGACAAATTTTTTATTACAGTTACTGAACATCCTCGTCATTCTCTCTGAAGGTTGGGGGGATAGAACTTCACCTTCTCAATGATTGCATTAGTACATCATAGAAAATTAGCAGAATATTTAATAACAAAAATTGTAGTATATTAAATCAGCGAGCAAACATGACATAACATAGAAATAATAAAGTTAAATGAGGAAATGGTAAGTCAATCATCAGTATCACAATGGAACAGTAGAATCAGTTTGCAAGAAACAGACATTGTTAGACCTCAAAATAAACAAACTGATGCAGGTACATAAGAAGACATGGCTTATTAGTTACAATCATAAATGCAAGAGTAAAATTTTAGATAGGCATAAAATTGAATAGACATAGAAATGAGAAATAGCATTATTGAAGAAAAAATCAATTATTTTATTTACCTGATATTTACCAAATGTGGCATGTGACGCATACAGGAAGTCCTCACTTAACGTTGTGGATAGGTTCTTGGAAGCTGTGACTAAGCGAAATGACGTATAACGAAACCGATTTTACCATAATCTAACTGATATAAACAAAAGTTGCTACGGCAAGGAAGAGCTGAGAGGGAGGGCAGTAGTACTGTAGACGCCATCGCTATGGAATATATCCCTCTGGGGTGCTATTTTCTCTTTTATTGACATTTTTATTGTTTTGGGTATCACATGTTTTTCAGAATTATATAAGAAACACGTTACATATCATAAAAACCGAATACAAACAGCCGAATACCAACAGTAAAGCTGGGTAAGCAACTGCGTGATTCTCTGTCTGCACTTACAGACTCGCCCGTTATTTGTATGTTATGCAGTTTTAAATGTTTCTTAAAATGTTCAAACCAACCACGACTTTGCTTTTTCTTTACATCTTCAAATAAACTTCAAGCTTTCATTTGTATGGCCATTAGCGAACATGAAGAGTTACGCCAACGCATGTCCTCCATCTAGACATTGAAGTCTTTCCATATTTTCAACATCGTTTCAATATGGCGAAACGACGTTGAACGAAACGACGTTAAGTAAGGACTTCCTGTATGTTACATATATTCATTGGGGTGCCTCTCCTAAAGTCACTGTCCACTGCACTGTCTCTACGAGCCTGCCTACATTGTTGCATTGCAAACCTGCAGTTGTTGCATGCTGCGGCTACAAGCTAGTTGTGTTGCGGGTGTTGCAAAAAATGGCCTTTTGTTATAGTAATGGTAGGCTATACAACCAACGTGTGTTAGGCATTTGGTGACTGAGTATACCCTCCAAAACCTTGGTCCCAGACTATCACTACAGTATTGCTGGCGAATTGCTTGTTCTATTGGTGCAGAGTATCAGCGCACTCTTACTGCTGCACAGCTTATCCGCAACAAGTTAAGGCCTAACTCGTACAATGTGTCATTCCAAAATTGTCCTATAGCTATGTGACCTATCAATCACTGACCCCCGCTTCAAATTCTTCATAATGGGGGGATGAAGGATACACTTCGAAACAAGAGGACAACTGTCTACCTGCGGAAATGGGTGGTGAATCAAGTTTGTCTGGGGGTCAGTCAGCTAGTCAGCTTCGTTAGCACTTGAGTTGGCTACACTCAGTCTCAAACACACCTGCGAGCAGCGTGGATTCGCCAAGGAGGATTTTGATAGAAAGGAGACAAGACTGTTTCGGCTTATTATTAATGACAATATCTGTGTTCGGAAATATGTGTCGCTCGTGCCTCAGTTTTCTGATTCGCAGCCTGAGCAGTCTTTCGAGCATTGGGTAGAACTAGTTCATACAGCATATATGGTAAAGTTTGTTTAAGCGATGAAAAATTTCTCTGATTACCATATACCAAACCTTCAACTTCTTTTCTAAAACTATGGTCTGGAGGGTATGTTGGGGTTGGGGAAGAGGGAGACCCGGCAAGGAACTATGGAGAGTAGCTGTGGAGGTGGAGTTTGTGTTGAGGGGGGTGGGGGCAGTGGGGTACAGTGTGTGGGTTGTGGGTTAGATTGTTTGGGTGCATTGGGGTTTGGGTGCATTGGGTGATTCTGAGGGAGGCTGTATTTGTTCCTCCTCCTGAGTCTGGGTTCTCCTGCCAATCTCCATCTTTGTCTCTCTTTCCTCCTTGCATCTTTGTACCTTCTCTTTCAGTTTTTGTCTTTCTTCTCGTGCTCTGTCATGGTCGAGGTACACCCTCCAGTACGCTGATATGTCTCTTAGTCATGCTTTCTCCTGCAGGAACCTATTTCATGCCAATTCTCCCTTGAAAATCGCTTTGATCAGCTGGTTTCTTCCTCTTGCAAACCCCCCTATTCTCAGAACATTTGTCAGCTGGGTCATGTCATCCTCTCCTATTGTTTTCATGATACTTTCAGTAGCTTTTTTCTTCCCCTGACTTCTTGCTTCGTAAGTTTTCCCTTGAACTTCCTGAAGCCCATAAACAAAGACTGACCTCACCTTTTCATTCTCCAACTGCAGTTCCCTTTGTATCCCCTGCCTCTATTGCAGCTTTCCTTTTTTCAATCTCTTTATCTGTTGTCCCTGTGCCCAGTGGTCTGCCATTTTCCTTTCTTAGCTTTTTGTGGACACTGACGTGGTCTGTTATGGCTTCTGTGTATAACTTAGCACTTGTGTATAACTTAGCACTTCCTTGTGTGTGTGTGTATTCACCTAATTCTACTCACCTAATTGTGGTTGCAGGGGTCGAGATGCAGCTCCTGGCCCCACCTCTTCAATGAGTGCTACTAGGTCCTCTCCCTGCTCCATGAGCTTTATCATACCTCATCTTAAAGCTATGTATGGTTCCTGCCTCCACTACCTCACTTGCTAGGCTATTACACTTCCTGACTACTCTATGACTGAAGAAATACTTCCTAACATCCCTTTGACTCATCTGGGTCTTCAACTTCCAATGTGACCCCTTGTTTCTGTGTCCTCTCTGTGGGACATCCTGTCTCTGTCCACCTTGTCTATTCCACACAGTATTTTTTTGTATGTCGTTATCATGTCTTCCCTAACCCTCCTGTCCTCCAGTATCACCAGGCCGATTTCCCTTAACCTTTCCTTGTAGGATTTTCCCCCTTAGTTTGGAGCTAACCTTGTCACAAACCTTTGCACTTTCTCTAATTTCTTGACGTGCTTCATCAAGTGTGGGTTCTAAACAGGTGCTGCATACTCCAGTATGGGCCTGACGTCCACGGTGTACAGTGTCTTGAACGATTCCTCACTAAGGTATCGGAACGCTATTCTCAGGTTTGCCAGGTGCTCGCGCCGCGGCGCGCGTGTGTGTGTACTCACCTATTTGTACTCACCTATTTGTGGTTGGAGGGGTCGAGTCACAGCTCCTGGCCCCGCCTCTTCGGTGATTGCTAAATAGGTCCTCTCTCTCCCTGCCCCTGAGCTCTATCATACCCCCGCCTTAAAAACTATGTATGGTTCCTGCCTCCACCACATCACTTTTTAGCTATTCCATGGCCTGACTACTCTATGACTGAAGAAAATACTTCCTAACATCCCTTTGATTCATCTGGTCTTTTAACTTCCAATTGTGGGCCTCTTGTGTCTGTGTCCCATCTCTGGAAACATCCCGTCTTTGTCCCCCTCGTCTATTCTGTGCAGTATTTTATAAAGTCGTTATCATTTCCCCTGACCCCCCTGGCCTCCAGTGTCGTCAGGCCGATTTCCCTCAACCTTTCTTCTAGGACAATCCCCTAGCTCTGGGACTAGTCTTGTTGCAAACCTTTGCACCTTCTCTAATTTTTGACGGCTTGACTAGGTGGGATTCCAAAACTGGTGCTGCATACCCCCAGTATGGGCCTGATGTAGATGGTATAGAGTTTTTAAACGAATCCTTACTGAGGTATCGGAATGCTATCCGTAAAGGGTTTTCCAGGCGCCCGTATGCTGCAGCAGTTATCTGATTGATGTGCGCCTCAGGAGATATGCTCGGTGTTATACCACCCCCCGATCTTTTTTCCCTTTAGTGAGGTTTGCAGTCTTTGGCCATCTAAACTATATTGTGTCTGCGGTCTTCTTTGCCCTTCCCCAATCTTCATGACTTTGCATTTGGCAGGGTTAAATTCAAGGAGCCAGTTGCTGGACCAGGCTTGTAGCCTGTCCAGGTCTCTTTGTAGTCCTGCCTGATCCTCGTTCGATTCAAATTCTTCTCATTAACTTCACATCATCTGCAAACAAGGACACTTCTGAGTCTATCCCTTCCGTTATGTCGTTCACGTATCAAGAACAGCACAGGTCCTAGGACTGACCCCTGTGGAACCCCGCTTGTCACAGGCGCCCCCACTCTGACACCTCGTCGCGTACCATGACTCGTTGTGTGTGTGTGTGTGTGTACTCACCTATTTGTGGTTGCGGGGGTCGAGTCACAGCTCCTGGCCCCGCCTCTTTCGCTGATTGCTACTAGGTCCTCTCTCCCGCCCCATAAGCTCAAATCATACCTCCCCTTAAAAAACTATGCATGGTTCCCCCGCCTCCACTACGTCACTTTCTAGGCTATTCCACGCCTGACACTCTATGATAAAGAAATACTTCCTAACATCCCTTTGATTCATCTGAGTCTTCAACTTCCAATTGTGACCTTTGTGTCTGTGTCCCTTCTCTGGAACATCCCATCTTTGTCCACCTTGTCTATTTCCGCGCAGTATTTTAATGTCGTTATCATGTCTCCCCTGACCCTCCTGTCCTCCAGTGTCGTCAGGCCGATTTCCCTCAACCTTTCTTTGTAGGACAATCCCCCTAGCTCTGGGATAGTCTTGTTGCAAACCTTTGCACTTTTTCTAATTTCTTGACGTGCTTTACTAGGTGTGGATTCCAAACTGGTGCTGCATACTCCAGTATGGGCCTGACATAAATGGTATACAGAGTCTTAAACGAATCCTTACTGAGGTATCGGAACGCTATCCGTAGGTTTTTTTTTCCCCGGCGCCCCTTATGCTGCAGCAGTTATCTGATTTATGTGCGCCTCAGGAGATATGCTTGGTGTTATACTCACCCCCAGATATTTTTCTTGAGTGAGTGTTTGCAGTCTTTGGGGCCCTCTAAACTATATTGTGTCTGTGGTCTTCTCTGCCCTTCCCCAATCTTCATGACTTTGCATTTGGCAGGGTTAAATTCAAGGAGCCAGTTGCTGGACTAGGCTTTTAGCCTTCCAGGTCTCTTTGTAGTCCTGTCTGATCCTCATCCGATGTGATTCTTCTCATTAACTTCGCATCATCTGCAAACAAGGGACACTTCTGAGTCTATCCCTTCCGTTATGTCGTCCACATAACCAAGAAAAAGCACAGGTCCTAGGACTGACCCCTGTGGAACCCCGTTGTCACAGGCGCCCACTCTGACCCTCGTCGCGTACCATGACTCGTTGTTGCCTCCCCGACAGGTATTCTTGATCCATTGCAGGCCTTTCCTGTTATGTGTGCCTGATCCTCTAGCTTTTGCAGTAACCTCTTGTGAGGAACTGTGTCGAAGGCCCTTCTGCAGTCCAAAAATATGCAGTCGATCCACCCTCTCTCTCTTGTCTTACTTCTGTCACCTTGTTTATAAAACTCTAGTAGGTTTGTGACACAGGATTTTCCTTCCCTGATACCTGCTGGTGGTCAATTATAACACTTGTTTCTTTCCAGGTGCCCCACAATCTCCTCATGATGATCTTGTCCTTGACTTGATAAAGCTCCTGGAGAGCGTAAACGTTGCCACAATAATTGTCACATTAGTTGCACGTGGTGTCCTTTTTACTTTCAGTCTTAATATTTGTAGATGAATGTTCAGAAACCGACATGTGATAGATTAGGAACACTTGTGCAACTATTGGAGGTTTCTTTATTGATGGAAACGTTTCGCCATCACAGTGGCTTCATCAGTCAGTGGGGTGATAGAGGCTCAGACCTTGGGTAGCTTTAAGAGAGACTGGAAAATATATGGAGTGGGAGGGGCTGGGTTTGATTGGGTGTTGGGGGGTGCGGGGAGTTGCTCTTCTTTCGGAGTAGCTTTAGTAGATGTCGTTTTGATAAGGACCTGGCCTCGTTATGGGCCAGTAGCCTTCTGCAGTGTTCCTACATTCTTATGTTCTTATGTTCTTATGTCCTTGATACTATACACGTTAGTGATACAGGTCTGTAGTTTAGATGCCTCGTGTCTGTCTCCCTTTTTAAAAAATGTGGACTAATTGCCTTTTTCCATTACCTCAGGGAGTTTTTGGCCCAGTTTCCATGTGATGTGTTGAAGATCTTGTTAATGGCTCACACCAATATCTCTGCTCCTCTTTAAAGGACCCATGGAGGATTGTTGTCGGTCCCACCGCCTTTGAGGTGTCAAGTTCGCATGCAGCTTCTTACCACCTCCTTCTTGGTTAGATGTACCTCATCCAGATACTTGTGGTGTGCCCCCTGTTCTGTTTTCCTGGATCCTACTGGGTTTCCACTGCCCTCTCTCTAAATACCTATTTAATCTTGTGTTGAGCTCCGGACATACTCTTGGTCGTTTCTTGTGAATTCCCATCACCCCTTCCTCAGTCTGATTACCTGGTCCTTGACTGTTGTTTTCCTCTGATGTGGCTGTACAACCGCTTCGGGGCTGTCTTTTATTTTGATGCTATGTCATTTTCCATATCGTCTTGAGGACCTCCCTTATTATCTGTGCATTTAGTTTCTTGGCTCTTCGGCTGATTTTCTTATTTTCTGTGTTCTCTGTTTTCTGTACCTTTTCCATTCCTCTACTACACCTAGTTTTGCCTCCCATACACCTTTGGGTGCGAACCAAGGACTCGTTCGTTCTTCCCAGTATTTTGTTTCCCTTGGGAAAAACTTCTCCTCTGCCTCTTGCATTTTGTTGATACATAGTCCATCATTTCTTGTACTGGGTTTCAGTCAGTTCCCTCTCCCACTGAATGTCTTGAAGGAAGTTCCTATGCCTAAGTATTCCCCCTTTTGTAGTTGGTTTTTCCCAGCCTATTCCTGCTACTCTCACCACTTGGAGCTCTACTATGTAGTATAGCACAGAAACCACATGATCACTAGCTCCCAGAGGCCTTTCTACATGATACCCTCGATGTCCGAAACTACTCATGGTGATTACAAGGGTCCAGGCTTGCTAGTTCATCTTCCTCTTCTCTATGGTAGGTCTCTAAACTTGTTGACGCATGAGGTTTTCCAGTACCACATCCATCATCGTGCTCTCATGTTTCGGGACCCCCATGGGGCTCCAGGTTTTCCAAGTCAATCTCCTTGTGATTGAAATCACCCATAAACTAGTAACTTTGCTCCTCCCATGTGTGATTCGCCTGGACACCTGGCTAGTGTGTCGATCATGCTCTGTGCTCTCATCATATTCTCTCTTGGCCTCCTGGCTGTTTGTGGTGGGTTGTACATTACTGCAATTATCACCTTATGTCCTCAGACTGGAGTGTTCCTACTAAGTAGTCCCTTTCGCCCATGCCATCCATTCTTCCATTTTCTCAAAATCCCACTGGTTTTTAATGAACAGTGCAACTCCTCCTCCCCATTCCTTCCATCTGTCTTTCCGAGGATTTGGTATCCGGATGGAAGATTGAATCTGTTTTTATTTTTCTGGTGAGTTTTGTTTCTGTGAGTGCTTATTATGTCTGAGGATATCTTTTGATTCTTTGTTGCACTCCTCATACTTGTTTGTTATTCCATCTGCATTTGTAGTACCACACCTTCAACTTCTTTTCTAAGACTGTGGTCTGTGAGGGTATATTGGGGTTGGGGATAGTGGGAGACATGGTAAAGGAACTATGGGTTGTTGCTTGTAGAGGTGAGTTAGTAATGGGTGGGTGGGGGCATTGGATGTGTGGCATGGGTTGTTTTGATTTAGAGTGTTTGGTTGCACTGGGTTTGACTGGGTGGGAGGCTTCTATAGGGAAGTTTGTGAGGGAGGCTGTATTTGATCTTCTTCCTGGGTTGGGATCTCCTGTCTGTCTTTCTCATCCCCTCTCTTCTCCTTTCGCCTTTGTAACTCACTCTCAGTTTCTGCCTTTTTCTTTGTGATTGTCGCGGTCGAGTACACCTTCCTGTATGCCGGCTGTCCCTTTAATCGTGCTTTATCCTGCAGGATCCTGGTCCGAGCTCGCTTCTGCCTTGAAGGTTACTTTCACTAGCCGGGTTCTTTTATTACAAAACCACCCCCTTATTCTCGAAAAATTTCCAGCATGGGTCATGTAGTCTTATCCTATGCTTTCATGATGCTTTCAATTGCTTTTGTTTCCCTTGTTTTCTTGCTTCAATATGTTTCCCTTCAGCCTTCTGAGCCCATCATTACACAAAGATGGCCTCACCCTTTCATTCTCCCACTGCTATTTATCCCTGTGTATCCCCTCATTTAATTGGGTTTCCTGCACTGCAGCTTTTCCTTTCTTCGTTTCACTGGTAATGTTACTTGGGCTCAGTGGCCTGACAATTTTCCCTTCTCGGCTTTCCTTGGGCTCTGTTGTTGTTTGTTAGGGCCCTGCACTAAAGCTTAGCTCTTTCATTTACTACAGTCTCCTCTGATTAGAGCATCCCATGCAGTTGTGCCTTCTTTCCCTACAGTCCCTTATTTGTGGCTGAGGTAGCTGTCCTGTTGTCAATCCCAAAATGTTCTTTAGTTCTTTAGGCTATGTTTAAGATTTTTCAGTTTCCTCTTCTAAAACTCTGTTATCCTAGCCTCTGCTGCTTTGATATGCTGCTCCCATTCATGCATTCCATATCTATCTTCTTTCCATTCTATGCTAAGTTCTTGTAGTCTTCTTTTCCATTCATGATCTCTTTTTATGAGCTCTGCTGCTGCCCAATCTCCTTTGCCTGCTTCCTCTCCTGGCCTTGGTTTTTCTTGTTGCTCTGTGACAACCCAGTTTTGTTTTTTCTGATTGCCTCTGAGTGGGAAACCTAGGTAGTTCTGTATGTTAGGTTAGTAGTGTGTATGTTCAGAGTGTGGGAGGGAGGTAGTGCGAGGAAGTGTGGGTATGTGGGAGATGAGTGGGGAGGGGGTTCGGGAGGGTCTGGGTGAACGGGGGATGGGGAGGGTGAAACGAGGAGGGGAGGGGATTCAGGGAAGAAGTGGAGTTGTCGGTGGTGTGGGGGGGGGAGTGTATGTGTGAGTCTGGATATGTGTGTGTGTGTGTAATCTTGTGTGGAATTATTGTGTGGGTTATTATTATCGTACTGAAAGTAGGTGGGCTTTGTGGGTTGTAGTGTAGTTCAGTGGTCCTTTCGGACCACAACTTCTTGTGACTAGACCCCCAAACTCCTGGGGACTTGATCGGCAGTACTTACAGTGTGTGTGTGAGTGTGTGTGTGTGTGTATATGTGTGTGTGTGTGTGTGTTATATGTGTTGTGTGTGTCGGGGGGAGGTATCGAGGGAGATACTGTTAATATACAGTAATTCTGGGTTATAAAAAAAAGCGATAATTGCTTTACTAGGGTCTAAAGCTTCAATAAGTGACTGCCCTGGGTGGTGTGTGAGGGAAGGATGGTTAGGGGGGTATGATCCGTTATACCTCTTGTTCTGTCTTTCCTAGAAATGCTTTACACTCTTCGTTATTGTCCCTTTCTGGATTTAGTTTCAATTATTGCTGTTATTATTCCTATTCTTGTTCAACGTTTTAGGAGAGGACTCCTAGCTTCCTAAGTATTCTTACTACTATAAATACTGTTATTAGCTTGCAGGGTGAGTGGACCAGTATCTAACAGCGATGTAAGGCAAGCCAAGCCAAGCCTGCGACATGCAAACCACAATATAGGTGATACTTGCGTGGCAACGGTCATGCCAAGTTGCAGATGCCTGAAGTCGTAGTCGGCGTAGTTAGCCTAAATCTCTATTTTGGAGATCCTTCATCCGTGATGATTATAACCACATGTGCTCATACATCCCTCGTTCCTCACACTATTTCACTTTTCACTTATGATATTATACAATTCACATTATATACACTTCACTTTATATGTATAATGGCACACAACTTGTCGTGACGTCACTGCTTCAGGCCTACCGCTGCCTAGTAGACCAAAACGTTTGGATAATTTTGGATAATGGATAATTTCAGGCTTTCTCACGACTTTTTCTAACTAATAACTTTAGCTATCACTCGTATTATTGCTCACTGACGACGTCACTACCACTGATTACTGTTAGCAGTCACTGCAGCCTTAAAAACACTAGGATTCTCGGAGCCTTGTGTGCCCACGTCTGCACCCACGGACCCATGCGTTGTGTGTGTGTGTGTGTGTGTGTGTGTGTGTGTGTGTGTGTGTGTGTGTTGTTGAGATATATATATATATATATATAGTATAGAGAGAGAGAGTATAATAGAGAGAGAGAGAGAGAGAGAGAGAAGAGGAGGAGAGAGGAGAGAGGAGAGAGAGAGAGAGGAGAGAGAGAGAGAGAGAGAGAGAGGAGAGAGAGAGAGAGAGAGAGAGAGAGAGAGATAGATAGATAGATAGATAGATAGATAGATAGATAGATATATGGTATGCTCGGTGTGAACCGGCTGGAGAAATGTGAGGAAGAACACCACTGAGTGTGAAAGGGCTAAAGTTCTGAGGAGAGACACACATAAGTCTTACCAATGGTGTTGGCGACCTTCCTGAGAGTCTGGGTGGAGAGGATGCCCTTCTGGCGTAGTGTGTCCCCCGTCACACTCACCACTAAGCTGAAGATCCACATACCCAGGTATGGCAGCCCGCTCAGCACAGCATTCTACAAACAAAACAATCATGAGATTTTTCCCCAATAATTAACTCCTTGAGGACTGATAACTCAGAATAACCCAGGAAAACTAGGAAGTGGCTTATTTCCTTTGGGGTCCCTATAAAAATGCAAGCAATAGTCAGCTATTGCTTAGGTATCTCTGTTTACTAATACTTCCACAAAAGCCGCAGGTGTCAGGTAACTTATACATCTTCCATCGTCTAGGATAAGTATCCATGCATTTTAGTTTTTGAATTGCAAGTAATGTTGCTCAGGGTACATTTGTAATGCCTGTGTAGTATCTTTGTGAGGCCTTTGTGATGGTATGCTATGTGTAACAGATATACCACTCCCTAGGACACCTATGGTTCATGTGCAGTAGGTTGACACAAACCCAAGATGTTGCCTAAGACATTACCCAGGCCTGCGGCCTAGGCAATTCACATGAGACACTAGTCTGACCTGGGTGTGTATGGCTCCAGCTTCCTTCTACCATTCTACCTCGGCAGAACTGAGGTTGTATATCCCTTTACACCGATATCTGGGTAAAACTACGATATGCCCTCATTATTATTATAATCATAACCAAGCATTAAAAATACGCCCACAGGATGGCATAACAATTGTTAGCCAGCGATAGCCCAATCTGATATTTTTATGGGAATTAGTGAGGAGACTACCACCCATGGCAAGTGCATTGGACTGTCAGTTTTAGGATTCACTCGCCATGGGTTCAAGACCCACCCGTTCCGTGGTTTGCTTGCGATCATGTCATTACGATTTCGTGAGTCACTTCTCAGGATGTTGTGAACCACGCCGTGTTTATCCGCTCGCACTGGCTGGTTACTGCTTCCCTGGTGCTTAGTAATTAGCTGATAGCTGCCTTATATCCAGGGTGCACATATTTACAAGTGTTGGAGCATTGTTTCTGGATTCTTGGATGTGTGTACTTTAGTAATATGATATTTGTTACCTTACCTAGCAATTAACCCAACTAAAGCCAGCCTGTGTTGCCTTGTATCTGCCAGAGTTTTGGGTTAGAAACAAGCCAGTACATCGTTAAGCAACCCCAGATCGCCAGGAAGCCAGTGTTGCTCCAACCATTGTCTTGTGTGGCCCTTGCCTATGTTACTGCCCTGCCCACACACCTGCCACACATGGTAAATGTGAAAATTTCCACTGTACCATAGTCCAGTGTTGTTGATCATGTGTTATCTATTTTTACTAGTTCCCTTGTTTAAGTTCACTATAATGTTCATGTTCTTTCAGGGTCTCTCTAGGACTGTTATATATATGTCATGCCAAATAGGTAAACCTTGTAATTTTGGCTTATATAGCAATGCTATTTTTGCCAAATAAGGCAAGCAAAAATTTGAGTATCCAATAATTTCGCAAAAATCATTCTGAAACTAACGAAAAACATATATTTCATTGTGTTTGTTTATTATCAAATCATTGTAAACTTATCTAAAATATATTTAGTTGATTAGGCTAAATTAAATTGCGCTTGTTATAATAAGGCTAGGTAAGTTTTCTAAGGTTCTTTTCGTACAAAATTATTAATTTTTACATTAACATAAATGAAAAAATATATCTTTAAACGTATAAGAATTTTTTTTTAGAAAGGACTTAATTTTAAATGAGTTCTTGCTAATTGAAAAATTTACCTATTCGGCACAACATATACACACACACACACACACACACATACATATATATATATATATATATATATATTTTTATATATATATATATATATATATATATAATATATATATATATATATATAATACATACATACATACATACATAGGCCAGTGTGCTAATAATATTAATATTATATATACACCTACCATCCGACTTACGACCGAGTTCGGTTCCGAGAAACCGGTCGTAAGTCAAAATGGTCGTAAGTCGAACTTTACTACTGAATATCAACAAAACATTTTTGTAATGACTTTATTTTATTGTTTTATTTTGGTATTTCATGTAAAGTAAAAGGACACAAGTGCAACTAATGTGACATTTATTGTGGCAACGTTTCGCTCTCCAGGAGCTTTATCAAGCCATTACACATTGTCGGTAATTCTACCAACTTTATTACAATTGGTATTTCATGTTTTACTTTACTTTTTATGCTGTTAGTACTGTATTTTATACTGTAAGGTTTAGGATAAACACTGTGTACAACACAAATAGTTGTTTATTTCCCAGAAATTTGGCATAAAAAACACAGTCATAAGTCTAGTGGTCGTAAGTCAAGCAGGTCGTAAGTCGGATGGTAGGTGTGTATGTGTATGTATATGTATATGTATATGTATGTGTGTGTGTGTGTGTGTGTGTGTGTGTGTGTGTGTATACAGTGGACCCTCAAACAGCGATATTAATCCGTTCCTGAGAGCTCATCGTTAATCGAAATAATCGTTAGTCAAGTTAATTTTCCCCATAAGAAATAATGGAAATCAAATTAATCCGTGCAAGACACCCCAAAGTATTGAAAAAAAAAATTTTTACCACATGAAATATTAATTTTAATACACACAAACTGAAGAAGACATGCACAGTTACATGACACTTACCTTTATTGAAGATCTGGTGATGATTGATGGGATGGGAGGAGGGGAGACCGTTGATCTTGTAGTGTTTAGAAGGGGAATCCCCTTCCATTAGCACTTGAGGTAGCAAGTCTTTTTTCTGGGGTTACTTCCCTTGTTCTTTTAATGCCGCTAGGACCAGCTTCAGAGTCACTGGACTTCTGTCGCACAACATATCTGTCCATAGAGGCCTGTACCTCTCGTTCCTTCATCCTAAAGTGTTTCACAACATTGTCAGTGTAATAGTCACCAGCACGGCTTGCAATAGATGTGTGAGGGTGATTTTCATCCATGAAGATTTGCACTTTAAGCCACATTGCACACATTTCCTTAATCTTTGAAGTAGGCAACTTCTTCAATTTCTCTCTCCCCTCCTCCGAAGCAGTTTCCTCAGGTGTGGCCTCTTACTGTTGAAGATGATCTAGCAGCTCATCAGTGGTTTGTTCTTCATTGTCCTCCTCCACCAACTCTTCCACATCCTCCCCACTAACTCACCAATATGAGCACTAGTTCCAGGCATTTTTTCCTGTTCACCTGGGTGTTAGTCAACTGTTGTGGATCGCATCCTGGGGGACAAAATTAAGGACCCCAATGGAAATAAGTTAGACAGTCCTCGATGATGCACTGACTTTCTTGGTTATCCTGGGTGGCTAACCCTCCGGGTTAATCGTTTCTCGGTAATTGTTTCACGTTAAGCCACACCAACAACACTCTCTCCACATCTTCGAGTAATACAGCTGATGGTGGGTGCAGCAACAACAACAGCTGACTGTGGTGCAGCAGCAGCTGCACCTTTGGCAAGAACAGCTTCCTTGATTGCCGTTTTCTTACCCACAATAGTAGCGATGGTTGATTGGGGTTTATTATACAACCTGACAGCTCAGAGACACTCACTCCACTTTCATACTTAGCAATGATCTCTTTCTTCATCTCCATAGTAATTCTCCCCCTTTTTGGTGGGGGGTTGGCAAAATTTCTGGGGCCCTGTACTTTTTGGGGGGCTTTCCTAAAAGGGGATAATATAAAAATGTTCCAGGGTTGAAAAGTTTGGAAGGGGACCCAAAAGGTTTGGTCCCGGGGCCCTTTTAAAACTTTTGGGGAAACCCAAGGGACCCAAAACTGAAGGCCTATCCCCCAAATAAACTTTTTTTTAAAATTTTATTTTTTAAAATTTTTATTTAAAATTTTTTTTTTTTAAAAAATTATTTTCGGATTTTTTTTTTTTTTTTTCCCCGGGGCGGTTAAAAATTTCCCTGGGGGGAAATTATTTTAAAAAATTTTTTTGGTTTTTTATAAATTTTTAAAATTTTAAAAAATTTCGTAATTTTATATTTTATTTTATTTTTACTGGACCCCCGCTAAGATTAATTAATGGGAATTTGTTTATTTTTTTGCTTTGTACGTGTATGTTTGGGGGTCTGAAATGGCAAATCTACTTCAAAATATTTTTTATGGGAACAAATTCGGTCAGTACTGGCACCTGAACTACTTCTGGAGTGAAAAAATATCGTTAAGGGGGCCCCACGTTATTTTTATATATTTTTATTTATTGTTTTATTATCAACTGGCCCGATTCCCACCAAGGCAGGGTGGCCCGAAAAAAAAAAACTTTTCACCATCATTCACCCCATCACTGTTTTTGCCAAAAGGGTGTTTACACTCGTTTTTAAACTGCAACATTAACACCCCCCCTTCGAGTGCAGGCACTGATTCCCCATCTCCAGGATAAAGTCCGGCCGCCGGTTTCCCTGAATCCCTTTATAAATGTT
This sequence comes from Cherax quadricarinatus, assembly GCF_026875155.1. Classification (NCBI taxonomy): domain Eukaryota; kingdom Metazoa; phylum Arthropoda; class Malacostraca; order Decapoda; family Parastacidae; genus Cherax; species Cherax quadricarinatus. The sequence goes on along the minus strand of NW_026478184.1, from coordinate 6,291 downwards.
CTTTGTCACACTCCAACTCACGTAAAGTTTTAAAAAACCCTTTTCTCCATTCACTCTAAAAACACGCTCACGATGCCGCTGGAAGTCAAGCCCCTGACACAAAACCCCCTTTACCCCCCCCCTCCAACCTTTTCCTAGGCCGACCCTACCCCCCCTTTCCCCTTCCACTACGACTGATCACTTTGAAGTCATTCTGTTTCGCTCCATTCTCTCTACATGCCCCAAACACCTCAAACCCCTTCCCTCAGCCCTCTGGACAACAGTTTTGGGTTAATCCCCACCTCCTCCAAAATTTCCAAACTACGAATTCTCTGCTTATTTTCACCCCACACATTGCCTCAGACATGACATCTCACTCCCTCCACCTTCTCCCGCTCACATTAAATCACCCACGCTTCACCCCCATATAAGAGGTTGGTAAAACTATCTCTATACATTCCCCTCTTTGCCCCCAAGGACAAATTTTTTGTCCCCACGACCCCTAGTGCACCACTCACTTTTTTTCCCCTCATAATTCTATATTCCCCCTATTTTTCTACCCACCCGCTGCCCGTCCACCCCAAAAATTCTGAATATGTTCCCCCCTCCATACTCTCTCCCCCCAATCTGAATTAATTTTTCATCCCCTAATTTTTTTTGTTATCCTAAAACCCTTATTTTTTTCCCTGTATTCCCCTTTAATTTTCTTTTTTGCAACCCTTACCAAAAATTATCCCCCAAATCTCTGCAACTTTCTTCAGAACCCCCAAGAGCACATGTCTAGAAAAAGAGCAGCTGTGACAACCCCCACTTTGTGTGTGATTTTTTATCTTTAATCCCCCTTTTCCCAAAGCCCCTCGCATTACTTCTCTTACAACCCATCTTAAAATATATTAAAAACCACGGTGACATCACACATCCTTGTCAAAGGGGGCCTATTTTTTACTGGGAAAATAAATAATATATACACATACATACATACTACTTTCATTACTCCCTGGCAAAGGGGGTGTTTACACAAAATTTATAAAACTCAACAAAAACACCCCTCCTTCACGTGCAGGACTGAAACTTCCATCTCCAGGATTCAAGTGTGGGCCAGGGGTTTTCCCCGGGAATCCTTTCTAAATATTACCCTGCTCACCTCCAACAGCACATCAAGTCCTAAAATCCATTTGTCTCCATTCGTCCTATCAAACATGCTTATTAGTTTTCGGGAAGTCCAAGCTCCTGCACACAAAACCCCCTTTATTCCTCCCTCCAACCTTTTCCTAGGCCGACCCCAACCCCTGCCTTCCCTCCATGTGGTTTTAAAACGCTCTCCAAATCATTCTATTGCGTTCCTCCTCCTACATGTCGAACCCCTCAATGACCCCCCCTAGCCCTCTATAATACTTTGGTAATCTGCATTTCCCTCCTTTTTCCAAACTAGGATTTTTGCATTTATTAAACACCACTTGCCCTCAAACATAAACATCTCCCTGCCCCCAACCTTCCCCTTTTTACAACATTCACTCCCCCTGCATTTCAAAAATGTATTTTTATAATTCCCCCTCTTTGTTTCCATGGGAAAATGTTCTTTGTCTCCAAAGTCCTCAGGACCACTCCCCTTTTTTTCCTTCATCAATTTTACGATATTTCAGCTTTCAAAAACCCATCTGCTGACATTCCACTAACAAATACAATCTTTCATTCCCAAATTTTTTTTATCTTCCCCTTTTCTCTTTAATATCACTTTTAATTTCCTTCTTTACAATTCCCCAAACTCATCCCCCAACTTCTGCAATTTTCTCTTAAATTCCCAAAAGACTTTGTCCAGAAAGAGCAACTGTGACAGCTCCCACTGTGTGTTAGATTCTTATGCTTTAACTCCCCCCTTTTGCCAAACCCGAGCATTCATTCTCTTACAACCCCATTATAAAAAAACGAACAACCACAGTGAATCACACATCCTTGTTAAGATACTTTTATGGAAATAATCTCCCTCTCTCCTAATACACAACCGGCCTCCCCACCCTGGCAAAAACTCTTCTTTTTTTCAGAAACCTCCCTCCTATTCCTAACTCTGAACATCTCCCATTTTTGCGTCCCTATCCACCCTTCTTCCCCTTTTCCCAAAACCCCATAAATGTCAAAAAACCCCCTTTCTTTAAACCCCTTATCTAAATATGTTCCCCTTTTTTCCCTTAAAAACATTTGGTCAAACACCCCCTCCCTTTTCCAAAAGCCCCTGCTCTTCGCTTACTTTTAAATTCTTTAAATAAAACCTCTACCAAATTTTTTCAAAGTTTTTCTCTATAAGGATTACAATCTGAGTTACAGAATTTGGTTATTCTGTGGTTTCATTTTGAAAATACAAATTCAGGGGGTGCCACTAGAACCCTGCATGGCTAGGCATTTCGGGCAGACTTAGTTTAATTTTAATTTAAAATATTACAAATTTTGAGGTAAGTTGGTTTAGGGTAGTGCAAAATACTAGTGTTGATTTTCAAAGTGAATGCTTTTTTTTTGGACAATACAAAAATTTCAGTATTTGGGGTTCAAGGCCAACTTTAAAGATAGTTAGGATTCATTATTTTAAGATTGAGTTTTAATTTCTGTTTATGGTCAATTGGGTGATGAGTAAGGGGGAAACCACCAGGTGGTATTCGTGTAAATTAGTTGATGGGGGGGGTATCAGGGAGATAAGATGTTTTTAATGGTGTTTTGAAGGTTTGAAAGGGCTGCAGTTCTAGAGTTTTAGGGAGGGTGTTTTCCCGATTTTAGGGCCTTGGCATAATTGAATTTTTTTAAAAGGGTTTTGTCGGACCGGGGAAGTCAGAGATGTTTGTGTTGGTGTTTTCCCGTGGGGTTTTGTCACAAATATCAAGAAAGCATTTTTTGGTCAAGGTTAATATTGGAATTTTGGTCCCGTAGTGTAGATTGCAAGTGTAAGGTGGGTGTACTGGAAAAGGGGTAAATTTTTATTTGAAGAGTGGGGGGTGTGTTGCCAGGGTGGGATTTGTGATTATTCCTACTGCCTTTTTGTTGGGTTATTATTGGCTTTTTGGTGGTTTTCTGCGTTGAACCCCCAAAACGATAGCATGGGGAGGTTGGATTATAAATAATGGGTTTTGTGAGAAGGGGATTTGCGGCACGTAGTACGTATCTTGGAGAGGATCCAACCGTTTTTTGGGTTTCTTTTTTGGTTATGTGTTGGGTAGGGTGCTGAAGTTCAGGTTGTTGTCGAGGTATGGCCCCAGGAATTTTCCCCCATTATGTCTGGCAATCAGAGTGTTATCGATCTTAATTTTAATTTGCGCAACTCTGCTCTGCTACCAAAAAATATGTAGGTTTTGTCAGTGTTAAGCGTAATTTATTTGGTCCACCCAAATCGTATTTTTATCACTCCTCGTAAAAAATGGTGCTGAGGGTGGCAAGTTGGGTGAGAGATGAAATAAATGTGTCGTAGAAAGAGAATGGGGGGTTTAGGTGTTGGGATACGTTTGGAAGAAACTGATGTATATGGGAAGAGCAGGGGGGCCAAGGAAATTCCCCGAGAATCCCGTATAAGGGCCGTGTTGGTTTATGCTGTGTCTTTAATGGGACATCTGATACCCTTTTGTAAGGTAAAATTTGAAATATGCAAGGATGGCCTCTTCCCAGGTTACTCAAAAGACTTATTCCCCCCACAGTTTTTCATCTTTTTTCCCTTCCTTTATCATATAGGGGGCCTCACACCCCTTATAAACGGTGGTGTGGGTGACGACTCACAGCTTAATGTCCTTGTGTAACATTTTTTGGGTAGAGCGGGGAGGTGTGAGCAGGTGCAGAAGCCCCAGTTGTTACCAACACCCGCCACAAAAGATCGCCCAAAACGGCAATGAATCAGGGCGACTCAGTGGCCCCGGAAAGCCTGAAAAATAAAACAGTGTTATAAATTACCTTGATACCCAATATAGGTTAACTACCCTTCCTTTAAGTGGTAATTACCTTTTCTTCCTGTGGACCGTAACATCCCGGGTTTTTTTAAGCTCATTGGAAAACCAGCATTGGAGAGATAATGAAAATTTCTAAAATCCCTTTTTAAAAAAAATTCACACACAACTGTAACTTGTACATTTTCAGCAGTGCTAAATTTTTGCCATGAACTTAAAGCCGATTGAAGAAATTTTGCTGATAAGGTAATTTATAGAGTTTTGCTTAATTACTACTACTAAAAATACTCTACTTTACATCACTAATATACCCCTACTACTATACTAATAATAAAAATAAAAAATTTCAAGGGGAAATACGAAAAAAAAATATGTTAATAGGGAAAGGATACAAAAAGACAGTAAACAGGGAACAAGGGGGAAAAAAGGGGGGGGTGTATGTCAGAGTCGTAATTTGCTCGGGAATATGAAACCTCAAAAGATGTAGTTGAAGTTTTTGCAGTAAAGATGAAAACCAAAAAATTTTTTATTGTGGATGTATACAAGCCTCCAAATGCAATTCCCAGCAATTCCGGGAAAAGCTTTTGAAAATAGACCCCTGTCTGGAAAACCCTCAATCCTCCCAAAATCTTCTATGGAAATTTCAACCGGACACCCAAATGGAGGGGAGCAAATAATATTTCGCAGAGATTACCCCAGGTGGCAGCTCGATGAAAATTCACGACACGCGAGCTATTAAATCTTGCAACAAAACCACTTTTAAACCCGCAAAATAGTAAACCCACAAACTGAAAAAAATTTGGACCTCACTTCACTCAACGTGTCTGATCGTGATATAACCATATTAAAAGACAATTCCTCAATCACAACATAAAGAGTACAGACATGTATGCACAGGGTCCTGCCACAAAATGTGTCGTTTTGGGGGTGCCCTTTACAAAATTCAACTTCAAAAACAAAAAAAACAGTGGGTCAAGTTAACCATGTCCCAAAAGAAACAAGTGGGAAGTATCCTAAACAACACGGATCCGAACTTTGCTAGAAAAAAATTAATTTTGTGGCACTTGAGGCGCTCAGGACTTTCTGAAAATAAGAAAAGAAGTGCAAACTGAAAGAGAGGTGCTCCCTTTCAACGAAAGTGAAGAATCACAGAGCGACGAGGGAGGGCCCAAAATTTTCTGTAAAACAAAAGGGAGGCATGGTCAAGAAACAGCATATATCAACTTAAACTTAAGGGAAACTTACAGGAGACAAGAATCTCAGGAAGAAAAAAAGGCCCTAAAAGGAAATTAAAAAAAAATACTTCTTCCTTTTGCAAATTAAGGGTTAAAAACAACTCCAGTATTTGGGGCCCCCGCTTAGGCAAGATGGGGCATACAATAGCAGCAAAAAAAAAGTGTATACTAAAGTCCCCGTAAATCAGTGTTCAAGAGCCACTGCCCAGATAAGGGCAGGCAATCTAAATTTAATTTTTTATGACCGGACCCAAAATTTGGTCATCCAAAAAACACGGATACATCCCAACACCACAAACTTTGCAAGGCAAAAATAAGTCCGCACTTGCCCCCCGGCCCTGATCATGGAACTTCTGTTCATCAAAAGCCCCTCACGTGCCTTCAGTTTATGGAGAGGGAGCTGGGCAAAGGGGGCATCCACATCTCTAAAAAAAAAAGACATAACCCACTCTACAAAGGTGCTAGCAAAGCTCTATTCCACAAGGGACAGTACCACTCCCATCCATTCCTCATCCCAAATTAAAAAGAAAAAGATGTAAGCCATGCTCCCTGTCTTCCTTTGCAGATGACCCCGGATTACCATGACGTGTCCCCCATCGAAGACCCCGAGACTTAAAGCGGACATAACCAAATTTCAAATGGGCCACCAGAACAATATGAGTCAAAGAGAGAAATTTTGAACTCAATATGAAAAAATTGAGGAAATTAAAATTTTTTCGGGGATCAACAAATTCTAAAACCCTACATTAAACAAAAAAGTTTTGTGAAGGACCCAGGGTGGGTAATGTCAGAGGATCTCGCCTTCAAGACCCCAACAAGTATCTGCCCCATCTGATATAAAAATGAAAGGGTGGATAATGAGAACCTTCAAAAATAGGGACGCCCAAACCCCGATGATTTCTTCAAATCGCTTTTTCTCTCTGGCTGGAATACTGCTGTTCACAAATGTCCCCTTTAAGGCGGGAAAATTTCTGCCTGGAGAGGTACAAAGAACTTTTACGACACACATAAGTACGAAAAAAAAACCTAAATTCTGGGGACGGTTGAAGTACCTTGGTTGTTTCCCCGGAAGCAGGTGAGAAAGATTCATGATAAATTTAAAATTGGAAAACCCAGGGGATTGGTACCAAACTTTCAACGAAAATCACTCCCTAGAAAGA
>NW_026478181.1:0-10009 GCF_026875155.1 Cherax quadricarinatus | reverse complement strand
TCACCCTGTCTGGACTCCAGCCAAAATATCGTGCACGCAGGATAGTGCCGAGGGACTACTATCCTTGCGATGACAACTTGTTCAAGTACTCGTTCCTTCCCAGGGGACGCTTTGAGAAGAACTTTACTTGCAACGAGTTTGCCATTCTTGCTGCTGCCACAAGCCGTTGCAGAAAGACGTTTCTGTGGCTAGGTGCTCACTTGAGTGTTGTTGTCCCTTGTGTTCCAGATGTGATCCCATCCTCGTTGACAGAAAATCAGTTTTTTCGATCCTCCAGAGATGATAACCATTCTGCATATGAAAACCTCACCCTCGCAGAATTGGGTTTAAATGTACATAGTCTGTATAACTAGTTGTCCGAGATGAAGGAAATTGTCAACTGTTTGTTATTAACTGATTAGTTTTTCAAAAAAAAAAAATTTTCGTGTTCACGTTCCCTCCGAATTCTGAGAATTTGACAGTAATGATCTGAATGCACACCAGATGCCTTTGCTGTTAATTTCACCTTGTATATATATATTTATTTCCTCAGAATCCGTAGAGTGCATGAATACAGATCGATCGATCAATTCCATCCCATATTGTACCATGATTTCTTATAGTTTGTAATGCATTACGTTAAAAGTGATTACGTTAACACCCATTACGTAAAACTCATTTTGTTAACATCCAGTATGATACCATCCATTAGTTCTAAGATACATATGAATTTGTTATTGTATAGAATCAGCCCAGAACCACCTGTCTGTTCAGCCTATAGCATAGTAGTGAATGTCGAGACGACATACTGACATGACCGAGCTGTCAGCATAGTTGCTGATCCCCTTATATGTGTTATATAGATTAGCTGAGTATCATAGTACCATCCATGTGTTTATACAGAAGATCCCTTAGGCCTGTGACGGTATGATGTCACGGGGTACAGCTTGAGGCAGTGAGAAGAGCTACATCGGTCTCACTCGACCGACCACCTACGAACAGGCAAGAACGGGAGGCTGGGCTCCCACCTCTCATCCACAGTCTGACAATATATAGTGTTACCATCCAACAGGTGTTTACCTTCAACCCTCGTATCTCCTACCGAACCCCACACGACAGACCCCTGCAACCACAACTAGGTGAGTACACACACAACAGCTCCTGGCGGCGTCAGGAGCTGTGAATCAACCCTTGCAACCACAACTAGGTGAGTACACACACACACACACACACACACACAGATAAGATGTTCCAGAGAGGGGACACAGAAACAAGGGGTCACAACTGGAAGCTGAAGACTCAGACGAGTCACAGGGACGTTAGGAAGTATTTCTTCAGTCATACAGTCGTCAGGAAGTGGAATAGCCTAGCAAGTGAAGTAGTGGAGGCAGGAACCATACATAGTTTTAAGAAGAGTATAACAAAACTCAGGAAGCAGAGAGGGAGAGGACCTAGTAGCGATCAGTGAAGAGGCGGGGCCAGGCGCTGAGTCTCGACCCCTGCAACCACAATTAGGTGAATTAGGTGAGTACACACACACACACACACACACACACACACACACACACACACACACACACCACACACACACCAATTACAGAGCAACAATACTTCTTTCTCACCCCTTCCCCTTACTATATAAATTGCTTGATGCATAGCCAAGAAAAATGGCCACTTATTTCAAGCGCATGTCCAAAGGACATGGGGAGAGAGCCAAGGCTACGCGACAGTAAAGAGACAAACCCATTCTTAAACTACATTTCCTGCCCGCGTCCCAGAGTTTCGCTAGCGGGGAAACAGCTAAAATATCATTCATATTCAATACACAGCTCCATGATCAGGTATGAAAAGCCTGAAACCAATAAGGCCAGAAAATGTAATCTAAGACGTGGGGTCGGGTACAGAGACTCGGCCCCCATCAAAAACAAATTAGAGTACAAATCGGTGAGTATAAATGAGAGTACAATTTAGAATATACAAATGAGAGTACAAATCAGGGAGTACAAATCAGGGGGTACAAATCAAGGAGTACAAATCAAGGAGTACAAATCAAGGAGTACAAATCAAGGAGTACAAATCAAGAAGTACAAATCAAAGAGTACAAATCAGGGAGTAGAAATCAGGGAGTACAAATCAGGGAGTACAAATCAGGGAGAACAAATCAGGGAGTACAAATCAAGGAGTACAAATCAAGAAGTACAAATCAAGAAGTACAAATCAAGAAGTAAAAATCAAGAAGTACAAATCTAAGAGGAAGAAGGAAAATGCCTTCAGTGATTCAATGTGAATCATACGAAAAAAAAATTCTGTTTTTATCTAGATTTGAATGAAACCCACTGAAAAGACAGCAGCAGCAGCAGCAGCAGCAGCAGCAGCAACAACAACAGCAGCAGTAACAACAGCAGCAGTAACAACAGCAGCAGTAACAACAGCAGCAGTAACAACAGCAGCTTGTGCAAGCTGCCCATCCACGTAGTACTCACGTGAGTAACAACCTTGCAGAAATACACCAATGTTGGCTGAATCACTAAACTGGTTACCTACCATACAATCAGCACCCGCCCCAGGAGACACGTTTTACCCCTGCACATTTCATCCTACAGGAAGCGAAACGATGCCCCCAGCGAAAGCTAGTCCTTCATCGTGTTTATCCTTCAGCAACACTAACAGAACACCGCCCGGACCCAAGCAGACTGATACTTACATGGTAAGATGTCCTTGTATCTGTTCTTGCGACGATTGACATCCTTCTCACCCTCGAGACAGCAGTAGTCAGGTCTGGACTTCAAGCTTTCAGTCAGCAGCTTGAGTTCCTGTAAGAGGGAACGACATAAGGAGGAGGAACACTGCAACAGGCCTACTGGCCCATTTGGCATTCCCTTCTCAACCCCAAACACACTAACAAAAACATTCGCCCAACCCATAATCAATGTTACCCAAGGATTAGAAAACACGATGAACATTGTTCCTGTGATAAACAAGATACTACTAATTACAAGTGGGAACCAGAATCACCAGAGAACTATGAAAAAGAGTGGTGATAAAGAAAGCTTTGGCCCAGAGAGCTGTGGAAAAGATAGTGGTGGTGGTGAGATCTTTGAACCAGAGAGCTGTGGAAAAGATAGTGGTGGTGAGGAGATCTTTGAACCAGAGAGCTGTGGAAAAGATAGTGGTGGTGAGGAGATCTTTGAACCAGAGAGCTGTGGAAAGATAGTGGTGGTGAGGAGATCTTTGAACCAGAGAGCTGTGGAAAAGATAGTGGTGGTGAGGAGATCTTTGAACCAGAGAGCTGTGGAAAAGATAGTGGTGGTGAGGAGATCTTTGAACCAGAGAGCTGTGGAAAAGATAGTGGTGGTGAGGAGATCTTTGAACCAGAGAGCTGTGGAAAAGATAGTGGTGGTGAGCAGATCTTTGAACCAGAGAGCTGTGGAAAAGATAGTGGTGGTGAGCAGATCTTTGAACCAGAGAGCTGTGGAAAAGATAGTGGTGGTGAGCAGATCTTTGAACCAGAGAGCTGTGGAAAAGATAGCTTTTAGACAGAAAACAGTGGGAAAAAATGGACCAGAGAGCTGTCAAAGATGGGGAACTGTTAAAAAAATGTTTTCGTCCTGAAGAGCGAAACGTAGCTCCCAAAATTAATATTCAAAATGTTGCATGTTTATTTCTTACTTCTATCAATACTACACATATAACCCCCACATACTGCAACTTTTCGCCATGACGTAGAATATCGTCACATGAAAAAAACGGCACAAATAAAGTTATATGGAACCTTTCTTGACGATGTTTCGTCCACGCAGTGGGCTCCATCAAGTCAAAGATATACCTTTAAAAAGTTTCGAGAGTTTCTCTACTCCCTGAGCCCGGCCATGGGCCAGGCTCGATATATACACACACAAATATCTGGTTAGGACGTTTCGCACTTGGCGAAACGTTTCTTTATCATATTTCATAATATTTTATTTACACATCTACTCTCAGTATCAAAACAAAATCAATGCGAAGATTGAGACACTTATGCAGCATATGGGAATCTTTATTCAGGAAACGTTTCGCCACACAGTGGCTTCATCAGTCCAATGCAAAGAGGAAGGCGTAAGGAGAGGAGTATGAGGTACCTGAGGGACTGATTACCTCATACTCCTCCTCTCCTTACGCCTTCCTCTTTGTATTGGACTGATGAAGCCACTGTGTGGCGAAACATTTCCTGAATAAAGATTCCCATATGCTGCATAAGTGTCTCAATCTTCAACTTGTCGGTTTTTCAAACCATTCATCACAAAATCAATGCGACATTTTATTGTGGCAACGTTTCACTCTCCATGAGCTTTGTCATGCCGTTATAACAAAGTCCTTAGAGAGCGAAACGTTGCCACAATAAAATGCCGCATTAGTTGGACTTGTGTCCTTTTACCAAACATGCCGGTAATTCTACCAACAACATTACAAATTAAAACTAGCCTATTACTAAAAGAAATTCGATATTGATACTCAATTTTAGGCCAATATTGAAACCGATATTTTTTGCATAGGTCTACCAGACAGAAATTATCACAAGCCTTGAGGAGGCGCAGAGTGAACACAAGAATAAACCGTGAATTAGAGCACCCGACAACGTACTTCTCCCACAAGAGTAACGCTCCGCTCTTCGGGACGCGAAGACGGCAGTCGGAGGTGTATGTCGACTCCAAAGCAAACGTTGATGTTCAAATTAAGATATCACGATATCCGTGTAAGGTCAATGGTATGGTGATACCCACAAGATGTGGAAAATGACATTTGTGTACAGTTCAGACAATTATTAGAGGAAACGTTTCGCCCCGAGTGGCTCTTTCAGTCCAGTAATAAAGTTGGTAGAATTACCGACAATATGTAAAGTAAAAGGACACAAGTGCAACTAATGTGACATTTTATTGTGGCAACGTTTCGCTCTCCAGTAACGGCTTGACAAAGCTCCTGGAGAGCGAAACGTTGCCACAATAAAATGTCACATTAGTTGCATGTGTGTCCTTTCTTCAGTCCTGAAGAGGATCGAGACACACGTGTAACAGATGGACATCTTTATTGTTGGAACGTTTCGCCTACACAGTAGGCTTCCTCATCCAGCAGGTGTAGTGGTGAAATATTGCAATCAGTCCATCAACCTTGGAGAAATAGTATTTGAGATGGCCAGTCCCTCAGCCTGGAAAGAAGAGTTCAGCTTCATGGTCTGGAACGATATGAGACTAAAGCGTGAAAACGGAGTCTTAAATACTGTCGAAGGTTGTTAGGTAAGACACATATGCAACAGTTAGGTATCTTTATTTCGAAACTGTTGCATATGTGTCTTACCTAACAACCTGTCGGTATTTTATACCATTTTAATGTTCAAACTGTCGAAGGTGTGGTGGAAGATCTCGAGGACGTCGCGAGGGACGGGATTCACTAGTAGACGAAGACCTAAGAACATAAGAACACAAGAACGAAGGAACACTGCAGAAGGCCTACTGGCCCATGCGAGGCAGGTCCAAGTCTCCTACCGGCTTAAGCCAATGCACCCCACCTAGTCAGGTCAGGTCACATTGACTTAAGGGAGGAACACGGCAACCGACCTGGTAGCACAAGCTATCAGGTCTAACTCACACCCACCCACATCCACTCATGTATTTACCCAACCTATTTTTTAAAGTACACACGTTCGGGCCCTCTAAAACGGTACTTGGGAGTTTGTTCCACTCACCAAACTCTATTACCAAACCAGTACTTTCCTATATCCTTCCTGAATCTGAATTTTTCCAACTTAAAACCATTGCTGCGAGTCCGTCTAGGCTAGATATTTTCAGCACACTATTTACATCCCTTTATTTATTCTGTCTTCCATTTATACACCTCAATCATATCCCCTAATTCTACGTTTCTAGAGAGTGCAGATTCAGGGCCTTAGTCTATCCTCATGGGGAAGGGTTTTCTGATAATGGGATCAACTTTGTATCCTCCTTTTTTACATTTTCCAGAGAATTTATATCCATTCTGTAATAAGGTGCCCAAAACTGTGCAGCAAATCTAAATGAGGCCTAACCAAGGATGTTAGAGTTGAAGAACAACCTGAGGACTCCTATTATTTTGCTTCTTGATATGAAGCCAAGGATTCTATTAGCTTTATTGCGAACACTTATGCACTGTTGTCTTGGTTTCAGATTACTGCTAACCAGAACTCCAAAAATCTTTTTCGCAATCCGTAATATTAAGATCTACATTATTTAGTTTATTGTGGCATGGTTATTGTCCTGTCCAACTTTTTAGAACTTTGCATTTGTCTATATTAAACTGCATTGCCATTCTCCGACCACTGCATCAGTCTATTCAATTCTTCCTGGAGTGCTCGAATGTCCTCGTCAGATTGAATTCGACGGCTATTTTGGTGTCATCGGCAAACTTGCCGATGTCGCTCTTATGCCCTCCCTCTATGTCGTTTATGTAGATTGTGAACAGCAGGGGGCCCAACACTGACCCCTGTGGAAAAACCGCTCGTGACACTTCCCCCCTCTGATTTCTCCCCCTTTATGCAAACTCTCTGCTGCCTATTTGTCAACCATGCCTCTATCCAGGAAAAATTCTCCTCCCATTCCATGTGCTTTAATTTTCCTAATAGTCTCTGATGTGGGGCCCTGTCAAAAGCCTTACTGAAGTCCATATACACAATATCATATTCATTACCATGATTTTACCTCCTCAAATACTTAGTGGGAAAAAAATTAATAAATTCGTAAGGCAGGAAACGCCCTTTGTAAAACCATGCTGAGATTCGTTTATTAATTTATGCTTTTCAAGGTGGCTACGAACTGCCTCGCAATTATTGATTCCATAAAATTTTCCCCTATGGAGGTTAGGCTTATTGGTCTTAGTTCGAAGCTAAGGACCTGTCACCTGTTTTGAAATAGGTATCACATTTGCCATTTTCCACTTATCTGGCACCATGCCCGTTTTTTAGTGATATGTTGAAAAGATTAGCCAAAGGTGTGTAAGCTCCTCTTTACAATTTCCCTTTAGAACCCTTGCATACAGTTCATCAGGCCTGGGGATTGTTAGGTTTTAATTTATCTATTTGCCTAAGGACCATGTCACTTGTGACCCTAAAGTACACAGTTTATTTTTCGTCCTGTTTCTACATAATTTATCATTACTGGAATATCGCTGGTATCCTCCTGGTAAAAAACTGAGAGGAAGTATGTGTTAAAAATTCTACACATTTCCTTTCACTGCAGTGAGCTGACCCGAGGAACTTTTGAGTGGGCCTATCTTGTCCCTGATCTTACTTCTGTATACCTGAAAGAATCCTTTTGGGGTTTGTTTCGATTTCTTGCAACTTTAACCTCATAATCTCTTTTTGCTTTTCTAATTCCCTTTTTTATTTCTCTCTTTAACTGAATATATCGATTTCTCAATTGCCCCTCTCCTCTTTTGATTTGCCATATATGCCTCTCTTTTGACCAATCAGATATTTTAATCATTTGTTCATCCATTTTGGTCATTTTTGTTTGATCTGATTTCCCCATTTGGAACATAATTTGACTGAGCAGCTAGACTATGCCTGGAAAGCATCATATCGGCAAAACCCTCACCACCTACCTGACCCTTAGTCAGGTCAAATTTCCCGTTCAGCCCCTAAGTAATTTTTCAGTTTCCCATGAAATCAGCCCAAACGAAAGTCAGGGACGGAGACTTGATTGCCATTATTAGGGGGGAAATTCCATGATATATTAAAAAATGAGTGATTTGTGATCACTTTCCCCAAGCTCATCATTAACCTCAGATTATTTAATTAGTGTTTCCCTACTGGGAAGAACAAGTCAAGGAGGTTATTTCCCCCAGTTGGCTCTGTCACAAACTGTTTTAAAAAACAATCCTGGATCGTATCAAGAAAGTCACCTGACTCTAAATTTCCTGTCAAATTGCTCCAGTCAATCTGTCTATAGTTGAAATCTCCCATTAGACAACATTTTCGTATGTAGATGCCTTACGAATTTCGTCCCATAGAAGTTTACTGCATCCCTATCAGATTTGGGGCCCTGTAAATACACCCCAAAATTGTTTTTCTCGGCCCCCGAGAAGCGTAACCAAACAGATTCAGTGCTGACGCTTTTAAATTTTAAAATTTTGTCTAACAAAACAATTTAAATTGTCCGACGTACATCGTACTCCCCCACCTTTCCTGTTGACCCTGTCAGTGTGGAAAAAATTTAAAGCCTTGTATGTGACTCAAAGGGGATTCTTACTTTCAGATTGAGCCAGGTCTCTGTTATGCAATAATATCTATGTTCCTGCACTTGCAATTAATCTTAGTCATTTCTTATTTTTACATCCCCCCCATTTGAAGTAAACTTTTAAAGGGGCAGTCCCTTGCTGCCCCCTGCTGTCCCTTTGTTTGTGACCTGATCTTTGTTTTTTTTTAACTTCATGCGAATGTTTATACATTTACTGTTTCCCAACCCCAATGTTGCAACCCGCTTGTTTCCCACACACACCCTACCCCTTTTCCACGTTTAAATCTAGGATTTCACCAAAGGCCCTTTTCAATCGAGTCGCAAGTGCTCCACCCCAGCCCCCGAGAGATGTACCCCATCCCTTGCTACATATTGTTTGCCATAAAAGTTGTTCCAGTTGTCAATGAATGGGATTGCAAGTTCCTTGCAGTATCTGTCTAGCCAGCAATTTACACCAATTGCCCTAGACAACCATTCATTTCCTACTCCTGAAGCTTTTACCCTAATAAATGTCGTGAAGTGTAACTGTCTTTTTCAATAATATACAGTAGCAAGAAGCGCCTGTAGGAGGGTTTGAAGTCTTTGTGTGTATTGAACAACTAGTGGATGCGAGTAACATACTTGGTCCAGTAATTCACTGACCCAGAGGTGGTTCAGTGTGCAGTGGTCCAGTATACAACGATGATATGGAGTGCTCCAATAAGCAGTGCTTCAGTATACAAAGATCTAGTATACAATGATTAATTTTGCAGTGTTTCAACAGTCACTGGTCCAACAGTCACTGGTCCAACAGTCACTGGTCCAACAGTCACTGGTCCAACAGTCACTGGTCCAGCAGTCATTGGTTCAAGTCACTAGCTCAACAATCACTGGTCCAACAGTCACTGGTCCAACAGTCACTGGTCCAGCAGTCACTGGTCCAACAGTCACTGGTCCAACAGTCACTGGTCCAACAGTCACTGGTCCAACAGTCACTGGTCCAACAGTCACTGGTCCAACAGTCACTGGCCCAACAATCACTGGTCCAGCAGTCACTGGTCCATCAGTCACTGGTCCATCAGTCACTAGTCCAACAGTCACTGCTCCAGCAGAGTCTCCGTTACCATCTTTTTCTAATCTTTGTAAAGCTTAAGTACGCAGCTACGAATACAAACTTAGCAATGTATACACACTAATACACTTATATATACACAAGATGTAAATTTCAGCATAAATATACATCGTGGGGAAAGGGGGGGGGGGTCAGGAAAGAGCACATCTTAAAGTATACATTTATATACATCAATGTGAGTGATGATGGTCAATGTATACTCAAAAGAAAGTCAATAAACTGATAAATACCTACTCATGTATACATATTAATACATAGGCTGGAAGGATACCATTCACACGAACATGAATTTCTCCACGAACTCCATTAACTAAAAACTTAAGCTGAAGCTTAAATATTTCAGCTTAAGTTAAACTAAGTTTATTCAGGTATACATAAATACACTTACACAAATTATCATACATAGTAACCCAAAAATGTCAAAGTGACTTATTTTCATTGGTTTTCCTTAGTATTTTTAATATTTATAATTTAACAGTTAAATAAGATAAATAATTCAACTTAATTCCGTTTCTGTGAAGCTTCGATTATCTGGGTTATTATATTCTTTGTTATCGTGACTGGTGTGTGGCTGGTGTGTGGCGGTGGTTGGGGGCTGGTGTGTGGCTGGTGGTGGCTGGTGTGTGGCTGGTGTGTGACTGGGGGTTGGGGGTGGCTGGTGTGTGGCTGGTGTGTG
>NW_026478177.1:0-10186 GCF_026875155.1 Cherax quadricarinatus | reverse complement strand
AATCACACACGGGGTGGGATTGTCACAGCTGCTCTTGCTGATGACACTGTGTCTTGGGAGATTTGAAGAGAAAGCAGAGTTTGGGTGGATAAATTTGGGTAGGGTGTGCAAAAGAAAAAAATTTAAAAGGGTGAATACAGAATGAGTAAGGTTAGAGGAAAACAAAAAGTTAGGTGAGAAAGTTTGAATATCAGTTGGGGGGAAGAGTAGGGGAGGTGAACTTTTCATATTTTGAAGGGGGAAGTGTCAGCAAAATGGGCTATGAAAGATGAGGTGAATCATAGAATTGATGGGGGAAAAAGAGTGAGTGTGCTTTTTGGAGTTGTGGAGACAGAGAACTTTGCCCCTTGGAGGCAAAGGGGGAATGATGGGGTTTAAAGTTTTCCAACGTCTTATTATGGGTGGAAGCATGGGTGAGAATGTTGCGCGAGGAGAAGGCTGGGGGCAGTGGAGATGTCTGTCTGAGGGAAAAGTGTGGTGGAATTAATGCAGGAATTCTAGTTTTAAGTTAGGAGGAGGGGGGGGGTTACCAAAAATGTTGTCCAGGGGCTGGGAAAGGGGTTGTTGGTGGGTTTGGACATGTAGAGAGAATGAGCGAACAGAAAAACTTAAAATGATCGTCTGTAGGGAAGGAAGGCGGGGGAGGGGTGGGCCCGGAAGGGTTTGGGGGGAGGGGGTAAAGGAGGGTTTTTTGTGCGAGGGGGTTGGACTTCCAGCAGGCAGCGGAGGGTTTTTTTAGGGGTGAAAGGAGACAAATTTTTTTTACTTGAGTGCTGTTGGGTGTGAGCAAAGTAACATTTTTGAAGGGATTTAGGGAAACCCGGGAGGCCGACTGATCCTGGGATGGGGGAAATACGTGCCCGCATTGAAGAGGGTGTTAAGTTGCAGTTTAAAATGTAGTGTAAGCACCCTTTGGCAAGACAGTGATGGGGTGAATGATGGTGAAAGTTTTTTTTTTTCGGGCCACCCCGCCTTGGTGGGGGAAACGGCCCGTGTGATAATAAAAAAAAAAAAATTCCAGGCCGGATTATAAACCCCTTGGCCAGTTACCCGAGATGAGCAGGGGTGTTTTTCGTTGGCTGCCCTTCTTCACGTCGTCCCTCAACCTTGACTCAGGTCAAGTGGGTACAGACGTGACTCACCCCAAAACTCTAGGTAGTTTAAATAAAGGGGGGGGGAAAGGGGGGGTATAAACCATCGAACAACACAGCTAACCATACACCGGCACACACCGGGCGGGCAGCCATGTTACAATACCCACCAATAAAACTTATGGCCAAGATACATAAATTATAAATAATTTGTTAATAGAATTACCTTAATAATACAAGGACGTTCATTTTCCAATTTAGCTATTAAAGGAAATAACCACAAAAATGTAATATTAAAGAAAAGGTTAACCATAGGGGCATGACACCCTCGGCCCACAAGCAACCAACTTAAAGCCACAGCCTATTATTCTAACTTTCATAAATTCTATGAAATCAAAAAATGTTAGAATCTTTACGCTGGCTTTAAGATCCAACCTTACCGTATCTCTATTTTTCACATAAAGGGTTCGAGCAACATTTTAGCCGATGCTCACTCCTCCTCTCTCGCTCCCTAATATATTGCCTAACTATGGAAATTCTTTGCAGTCTAGCAGTGTTTTCTGGTCCAGTTTCTAGCAAAGTGGATGACTAAGCTTGGAGAGATGTACCTCCATCCCTATTCCACTAGTTGCTTTTCTTCACAGCCATCATCATCTTAAACGCAGAGATATTTGCTTGTGGGCCGGGGTGTCATGCCCCCTATGGTTAACCTTTTCTTAATATTACATGCGGTTATTTCCTTTAATATCTAAATTGGCAATGAACGCCTTGTATTATTAATGCTAATTCTTATTAGAACAATTATTATAATTTTATTAACATGGCCATAAGTTTTTATTGAGGTATATAACATGCCTGCCTCCGTGTGCTGTGTATGGTTAGCTGTGATGGTTCGATGGTTTTACCCCCCTTCCCCCCCATATTCAGTTTTTATTCTGACTGCTTTCCAATTGGGAAACAAGACTTCATCATAACATAAGTAATCTCTATATACATATATGTTATATCTAGGATCTCCTCCTAACACCTGCTATAAAGCCTAGTAATATATATTTGGATAATATATAAACATGGCATTCTTAACTTATATACGATAATTCATATATTATTTCTGGCTTTGTTTGTATTATGAATATACTTAATTAAAATTAGGCATTCTGGAGTGAACACTATTATTACCTAACCTCTCTGACCAAAGTTGGTTATGCTCAAAAAAAAAAATAAAAAAGAAGGAAATAGTGGTTACAATACTTGGAGTGGTAAGAAGAGGGGGCCTGGTGTCTGGATCATGAAACACGAATTTCCTTTAAAATGAATTAGAAATGCAAGAGAGGTTTGAAGATATAACAAAGGAGAGATTACAGAATTTGAAGCTTCAGTCTTGTTGGCAATTAGCACGAAGCTTGGGCATAAAATACGACAGGCATTTCACTGCCCAGACAGTCAGATGTATGATACAGAATGTCCTTTTTCCAGATGAACAGGATCCAGAGACTGAGAATGGAGAAGCAGATATTCCTTCCTTTTTGAATTCTTTACTAACAGACATCCCAAGGCGAAACTACATTGACTCCAATTATCCATCTCCAGGACTATATGGTGAAACATAACTCCATCAGGCTGGATCAATGTGGGACTTTCAGATAAACCTTTTCCCATTGCCGGCGTGGCTCTATTAATCGGGAACGAAATTGATCAAATGAAGATACCCAGAGAGCCTCTGGTTTTAGATAATCCTTGTGATGTAAATTATGCATTAGAAGCCTCTGAGGCAGGGCTAGATTTATTTCCCCTTAATGTGGCACCAGAGCCATGGCTAAGAACCCTAAAATGTGGATATTCAACAGCCTTTAGAAATGTCCGATGAATTAGGTTTGAACTTTCCTGTTTAGCGAAGCAATTCAGTCGAGACCCATCAGTGGCAAGTTTAACCAGTCCTGCCGGACCTACCTAGAAAATGTAATAACAAAGAAATTTCTTAATAGCTCTAAAGGGACGATAACAAGTTTAACCAATAAGGATAAAGAGAAATTTACCTTTTAGATGAAGACTGTTTTCTTGAGAGAATAATGATAATGATTCGAGTTCAAAAGGAAACTTGTTAGTGGTGCCATCTGTCCTTATCGTAATATGTATTTAACTAGCACTGATAAACCACTGGGAGGTCATTAGGTCTCGTAAGACAGAGAAAAAGATTAGGAAATATTTTTTTGGCCTCAGATGAGACTTATATTGCCTGACAAAACTAAACGGAAATGCCACGTTTGGTGGGTACAAAATAAAAGGCAAAACAGTGCGAACAAACCCGCGTCTGCCCCTTTACTTGCCAAATAAAATGTCCTGAAGACCTTTTGAAAGATTATATGATTGTTAGGACCGTTGCCCCCCCACAAAATGGGGTAACCAGTATATCTTCACACATAGATATGCAACTCGGTATCCAGGAAGCTATCCCCCAATGTCCAAAATTAAATTCAAGAAATATAGTGATAGCTTTAATATACCTTCTTTGCTCAAATAGGCAACCACTGAATCAATCTGACCAGGTTCTAATTTTACATCTAAGTTTTTAAGAAGAGGCTATGTCTCCGATAAGGATAAGACAGATCCTCTCTACAGCATATCACCCCAGTCACAAGGTGTTCTAGAAGATTCCACCAAACCCTTAAATCTACTTACGTGCTTACTGTAGCAATATTCTCGGAGAATGGGACGAAGGTTTACATCCTTTCTTCTCTTTCGCCCTCCGTGAAGCTGAACAAGAAAGTACCAAATACTCTCCATTTGACTTGATTTTTTGGACATCAAGGTACGAAGGATACCCCTAGCCATATACGTACGAAGATGCTTGGATAGGGAATAGAGGACCTCTTCATCCCCAGTCCTCTGCTTTTGGATAAGAACACTCTCCAAATTAAAAAGCTTAGCTGCCCTGAATCTGACAGAAGGCTCAAAGCCAAAATGAAGAAATCTTACACCAAAAGGCTAAATCTCGTTCATTCCTCCAAATGAAATTGATGTTAGTTAAAAAACTTAATTCCCGAGGACATTCTTTAAAACCAGAAAGTTTGGACCATATGAAATAGTAGACAAAGAAAATGAGGTGAATTATCTGGTCCGTGAACAATGAGTCGTACGAAAATAAGAGTATCACATAGATAACTTAAAGAAGTACGACTCAGCCTCTCTCCCTACTATTATTACCTCTATCCAGACCTACATCCACTGAAATATAGGAATGAACACTGTAAGAGTAACAGAATTTAGACTACATAATTCTGAAGTTTTAAAACAACTAGACATTCCTGGAAGTTCCTTCCTACCTCCCAAAAATCTCAAATAAAAGAGTTAATCACGTAAATATAACTCTAACTTCAAAGATATCCCTATCTCCTTGTACATTGGGTTTCCACGATATTGAATTGGGTAGAAAGATAGTCCAATAAAGCAATCCCCTTAACACCGGGTCCCTCCTGCTAAGCAAGAATTATTTCAACAAGAAATAAATACATTACGGGAATAATTTGATCGAACCCCAGTTGGACACCTTTGGGCCTCTCCCAGTTTATTGGGCCCAAACCCGATGTCCGTACGCCTATGCAACGGTTACCGTAAAGTAAAATTCAATCACCAAACCAGATGGGTTTCCTTTACCAGGATTGATGAATTAAAATGCTGTAGCCAGTGCTAATTTTGTGACCAGATTAGACTTACTGAGAGGGTATTACCAGGTGCCATTAACTCCTAGGGCCCAAGAGATTTCCAGGTTCGTAGTTAAGAACGGACTATTTACCTATAAGGTTATGCCTTTCGGCTTGTGTAACGCCGCCTCCACTTTCCAGAGAATTATGAACATTTTAGTCCAACCCTTAGAAAGGGTAGAGGCATACTTACACGACCTGGTGGTTTTTAGTGATGATTGGCAGTCTCATTTAGAAAGATTAGAGCAACTACTGAAGGCATTGCAGAAATACAATTTCACTGTAAATTTTAACAAAAATTGTGACTTTGGTAAAGCCCCATATTAAAATATCCTCGGTTTTTAAAATAGTGGAAGGGACTAGTAGCCGCCCAACCAGTTAAAGTCCAAGCAAATTAAATTTTTCCGACGCCTCAGGACAGGAAAGAGCCCCTCCAACGATTTTTGGGAAAGGCTACTTATTACAGGCGTTTTTGCCCAAACTTTGCTCAAATGCCTCCCCCCTGACTAGATTGACCAGTCCTAAATATAATTTAATTGGGACGAGAATTGTGAAAAAGCTTTTAAACGTTTAAAACGTTTCCTTTCCTCAGCCCCAGTATTGCGTGCACCCAATTTCCAAATTCCTTTCACCCTCCATGATTGATGCCAGTGATGCAGCAATAAGGTGCTAAAAACCCACAAGGGTCATGAATTTACTATGTATAGAGTGAAGGCATACGAAAGGAATATTTATCTACAGTTATCCCCCAGTGTTTGACTAGAGAAAACGTAATTCTTCCGACACTCCTACTGAGCACTTTGGTAAACAAATCTCATATTTATTCCAATTTTTATTCCTGGGTGTAAGTATAATGTTTATATGCTATGTAATGTGTTTCTTATATAATTTTGAAGAAAATATCATAGATAGATTAATGAAAATGTCTTTATTAAAATAAAATACGATATCTAATGTGCCCAAGAGAGGATTAATTATTACTTAAGTACAGTGGTCCCTTCGTTTTTCGTAGTTAATCCGTTCCTGAGTTGCTACAATTACCGAATCACGTTTGCGTACAATTTTTTCCATAAAAATAATGTAAATAACAATAATCCGTTCCGACACCCAGAACTATTAAAACAAAAAATTTTTTTTTACATGAAATCTTACATGTAGTACATAAACAATACAATGGGAAATGAGAATGAAACATTAACAGCATAACACTTACCTTTTTGGAGATTCTTCTTTGTGTATGGGGAGACGAGGAGGAGAGAGATGGATTGTTTTATTAGTTTGGAAGGGGAATCCCCTTCCACAACACTCAGGTACCAATTGCTTTTCTGGGGTTGCTTCTCTTCTCTGTTCTTAATGCTCACTAGGCCCACCTTGATAGTCCCTGGAGTCCTGTCCATGCAAAATAACTGTGGAGAGAGCCTGTTTCTGCATCTATTTAACACTTCCCTAAAATGGCCCAAGACTTTGTCACTGTACATGTTGCCAACATGGCTTGCAACAAACCTTGTCATGGTGATGTTTCTCCATAAAGGTTTCACATCTTACCCCACATACAAAATCTCTTTAGTTCTTAAGAAGGCACCATCATCCATCTCTCTTCCACCTCCTCTAGCCAGCAAGAATTCCGAGCTGCGATCTGTTGCTGTCCTGCTGAAGCTCTTGCAGCTCCCTCAGTGGTGAGCTCTTCTTGTGGTCTTCACCAATTCTCACCACATCCTCCAAACTCACATCCAACCCATGAACAACTCCCCAGTCCACAATTGTTTAACAACAGACATAGGCTCATTAGGGTTCTCGCCAACCCTTCCAAAATCCCTCTTAGCCACATTTCTCCAGGCAGAAGTTTCAAAAGTCCTGTATTCAGCTGCTTCCCTCCCAAGCCATACCTATAGAGGGTTATGCAATGGAGGACGCTGAAGTGTTCTCTCCAAAATTTCCCTTATGGTCAAGTGAGTGGCCCTGTGGTCACAGTCAAGCACCTGTGAAACATTAGCTTTGTGTAGGAGTTTTTTTAAAGTTTGCAATGACCTGCTGGTCCAAGGGCTTGGAGGAGAGGAGTGTAATCCGGGGGCAAGAACTAAACTGGTGATGAACCCAGACTCCTTCGAAATTAGGTCATCCAAGTTTGGAGGATGAGCAGGATGCATTGTGCCATTACTAGCAGGCACTTGAGATCCAGTTTCTTTTCAGGAGGTAATTCTTCACACTAGGGCCTAACACTTCAGTTGAACTCACTTGACCGAAATTCCCTCGTGACCCATGCCTTACTATTAGATTTCTCCAAAACACACACAAATTTACTCTTCATAACATTGTTTTTCCTGAACACTCTGGATTTCAGATGGTACACTAGTTACTGGCTTCAATTTGAAATCCCCACTAGCATAGCACAGAACATTAGCGTCAGCCTGTCTTTCATAGGCTTGTGTCCTGGCATTGCTTTTCCTCCTGTGTAATGAAGGTCCTCTTTGGCCATTATCTTCCAAAAGAGGCCCGTTTTGTCCACACTTGAACACTTTGTTCAGGTTCAGTCTTCAGCCTCTATGTACTTCCATGAAATTCTTAGCACATATTTTCAGCGCTTTGCGTCCGAACTGGCAGCCTTCACCATGCTTACCACACTGTGTATGTCAAGTACGGTTCTTAAATTCTGAAACCAACTTTGCTGGCCTTAAATACACTCACGGTCACCACTATTTCAGGCAATTTCTTTACCAGATCGTTGTGCAAAACTGCCTAGCCCTTTCACAAATAATCGGAGTCATAAGAGTATCTCCTGCTAATTTTTCTCATTTATCCACACCAATAATAACTTCTCAACCTCTTCGAGTACTGGTGATCTCATTTTTGTCAGCGTAGTTACCCCCTTTGCAACAAGAGCGTCCTTGATTTCCTTTTTCTTGGCCACTGGAACATATGGTTGTGTAGGGTTTCTTATACATCCTGGCCAGTTCGGCCACACTTTTCCCACTTTTATATTGTTCAATGTTTTTCTTAACCCTTTGACTGTTGCGGTCGTATATGTACGTCATAGGAGATACCGTGTTTGACGTATCTATACGCATAAATTCTAGCGGCTTCAAATCAAGCAGGAGAAAGCTGGTAGGCCCACATGTGAGAGAATGGGTCTCCATGGTCAGTGTGCACCATATAAAAAAAATCGGGGAGCCAGTGGTGCATTGTGGGAATACCAGTTCAGCTGTTTCCTGGTCAGCATGTCTAAGCGGTAAGAAATATGTTACTTCCCTGCTAATCGGGACTCTTCCTTCTCTCCCAAGGTGATGCTCTAACACAGATGGAAGTGTCAATGAAGATCAATTTCATGATTTCAGAGAGTTTTTGAGGAACAATAGCAATGGAGGAGGAGGAAGAGGAGGAAGAGAGAGAAGAAGAGGAGGAGGAAGAAGAGGAGGAGGAAGAAGAGGCGGAGAAGAAGAGTAGGAGGACCGAAGAGGAGAGGCAGGAAGGAGGAAGAGGAAGGAAGGAGGGAGGAGGAGGAAAGGAGGGATGAGAGGAAGGAGGGAGTAGGAGGAAGGAGGGAAGGAGGAAGAAGAGGGAGGAGGTGGGAGGGAGGAGTGAGGAAGGAGGTGAGAGGGAGAAGGAGGTGGAGAAGGAGGAGGGAGGAGGAGGAAGGAGGGAGGGAGGAGGAGGAAGGTGAATGTGGAAGGAGAGGAAGAGAAGAAGAAGAATAAGAATAAGAATAATAAATAATACCTAATACCTAATAATAATAATGATGTAATAATATAGTTCCCTTGAGGCATGAAAACAGTTCACAAGTCCACCCTAAAGACATGACAAGACAAGATAAGGGGAATAACATCTGATAAGAGCTGACCCTTTGATGAGCGTAAAACGAGGGTTGGAGGGAGGGCGGTCAGCTAGTCCATCCTGTCAAGAGCCAGGAGGAGGAGGAGTGAGGAGAGAGGAGAAGAAGAAGGAGAAGAAGGAGAGAAGAAGGAGAAGGATAAGGGGAAGAGGAGAAGGATGATGAAGGAGGAGGATGAGGAGGAGGAGGAGAGGAGAGATACGACGAGACAAACATTTTGTCTGTTCTTCTATTTGTCTGTCCTGCCAAACTCCTGTCTATCCGTCTAGCTCCTGTCTCAGAGATAGCCACAAGGACTGTGTCATCCATCACGTTTACTCACATCTTCAAGCAGAGTAATAGCACTTTGTTCTGATTTTTTGGGTTAGTCCTAGGTAATATACACTATGTATAGTTTGTGTTTGTGTACCTGTGGACAGAGATAGACAGAGAGAGAGAAAGAGAGACAGATTGAAAGAGATAGAATGAGGGAGAAAGATAATTAGATAGAATGGAGGGGGAAGCAGCATCGACCCCATTGTTTTGACAGGCGGTAGGGGGAGTGACTAATGAGACAATATGTCATTTTGACAGCTGCCGACTCCTGACTCAAAACAATTATAAGCCACACACTCGCACACAAGACAAGCTTGCTGAAGGGTGATAATAGGAGTTTTATGAAAGTATCTAGTGACTATATATGTGTATATATATTATAGAAACCAGAAGCAAGAAGGGAAGGCAGGAATGAAGGAAGGACTAGATGAAAGGAAGGAAAAAAGTAATGAAGGACAGATGAAGGAATGTAGGAAGAGAGGTGGAATGCCCTCCAGGTAGCCTCCAGGTAGGAAAGGAATGAAGGAAATTAGGAAGGAATGATGACACACGACCATTTACCTAGGATAACTACATAACACAACTGCCTGCTAATACTTTGAAGAAAACTGCTCAGACGAGGTGTTTTGTCTTTGCACATAAAAAAAAAATTCAACAAAAATGCACACACACTGATTTTATGTGTGAGAGTGTAAAACACCATTGTGTATGACACCATGTTTTATGTGTGAGAGTGTAAAACACCACTGTGTATGACACCATGTTTTATGTGTGAGAGTGTAAAACACCATGTGTATGACACCATGTTTTATGTGTGAGGAGTGTAAAACACCACTGTGTATGACACCATGTTTTATGTGTGAGGAGTGTAAAACACCACTGTGTATGACACCATGTTTTATGTGTGAGAGTGTAAAACACCACTGTGTATGACACCATGTTTTATGTGTGAGAGTGTAAAACACCACTGTGTATGACACCATGTTTTATGTGTGAGGAGTGTAAAACACCACTGTGTATGACACCATGTTTTATGTGTGAGGAGTGTAAAACAACACTGTGTATGACACCATGTTTTATGTGTGAGGAGTGTAAAACACCACTGTGTATGACACCATGTTTTATGTGTGAGAGTGTAAAACACCATGTGTATGACACCATGTTTTATGTGTGAGAGTGTAAAACACCACTGTGTATGACACCATGTTTTATGTGTAAGAGTGTAAAACACCACTGTGTATGACACCATG
>NW_026478176.1:0-10031 GCF_026875155.1 Cherax quadricarinatus | reverse complement strand
CTCCCCCCCTTCACATGCCTGACAACCAACGGGCTAGTTTCCTTTACCAATATAGCCACACCGCCTTTCAATCTGGCTGCATTTTCAACATACACCTTATATCCCTCCACCTTCAACTCATAACCATGTCTATAATTATGCTCCTGCAAGAACACAACGTCAACACCATGACGCTCCAAAAACTCTCTAAACCACTCACACTTTCTCTGCGACCTCAAACCATTGATGTTCAATGTCAAGCACTTAAAACCGACAAAGAAGGTTCCCTCTTGAAACAACCTTTTTTGTCACCTGATCGCCTCATTGCACTCTTATCCCTCCCCCCCCCCCTTTTTGTGCACTCTTACTCGATCCCTGTCCCTGAGTGTCTTTTGAACTCCTCTGCGTGACATCCGCCCATGTTTTCTTCCCTGAACGTTGTGCGGCCGTAAGCACTTCATCTGAATCATAAAGCGCTGCTGCGCGCTTTCGCGTCGTACCGTCGACCTGCATCTCGTCATCAAGCTCATCACCACGATGAACCTCAACCTCCACCGTATTCACCGACAAGACAGCCTTGTCACACACCTTAGGACGAACTACCTTCGCCCCACCGTCCTCTATAGTAGTCTCAAGATCCAGGACCATGCCTTCTTCCTGATAAGGCCCTGTGCCCAAAATGTCCACAAGCGTCGTCCTTATCGATGCTTCCTCCTTGCTATCATTCACTTCCGCGATGATCTCCAATGCCTGAACCACGTCCAAGGAAGGGGAGTCCCCCCACTCGTAGCACCTGCCATCTTCTCTGTCCTCTCAACCTCCTCACTCAATGACGCACTCTGCGGAGGCAGTGTCGAAAAAGGCTGCTCTTGCTCCACTCTCCTCTCCTCTACGTTTCTTCGTTGTTGCAGGTCGTTGTCTCCACGTCCTCTACCACATTGCGCTGCCAGGTGTTCATACGACCCGCACAAATGACAAGTGCGTCGTTGCCCTGCATATGTCACAAATACCTGAGTTCTGAAATCGTCCATCACCACATACGACGGTAGAGAATGTCGTATCGTCATCTTTGCAGAGTACGTACCCTCAGGTATCCCCATATACGTACCAGCTGACCACCTTCCTGCAGTGACCGTGTGTACCGTCCCATATTTACTCATGGCAAACCTTACGTCAGATGCATCCGCCTCGAATGGCACATTCCTGATCTTCACCCAAGTGAAGTAACTTGATACATCATGCATCCTCACCGTGACAGCATGATTCACAGGTATGGCCACTTCCTGAAGCTTGTTCACCACTGCCTCATACATACTCGTGCCATTCAAGGCAAGTCACAAATCTCTTCAGTAGCTACGCCGTAGGTGTCTCTAATTATTGCTGGTAGAAGTAACTCCATAGACGGCCCCGTGATAGCTCCACTGGTTAATTCAATACAGACTGCATTAACCCGCCGGCAACAAGCCTGTGCCATGTTGTGAAAATATTACTGCACCCAGTCGACACCAGGGGGTAGCAACAGCACACGTCCTCTCTACCAAGGGTTGAGAGACGAATGTTAAATTACACCCCCCCCCTTCCCGTGGTTATCCAACCACCCCACTATTTACAACCTGACAACATGTACTACATACAATGGTTGCTAACTCTATTATGGTTTCACATATCATTTACCTCCCAATATGATGTCTTCAACCTTAACATTGACAAGGTTGCAAAAAAAAAAAAAATTGTAAGAAACACTGACTTAAAAACAGGTAATTTATGTGTTTTTTTTTTATATTTTATTTAAAACGTATTACAAGATTCAATATAAAGATACCATGAAATGGTACATGTTATGACAGAACATTCAACACTAGTACTACAACAGTCCACTGAGTGAACATACATACAATGTTTACCTTAAGATAGCCTAACACAACCTACAATCTACCTAGAAACAGTGTTACATAATCACAAAGTTCTTCATAATACACTAATGCTAACACTGACTTCCAACACCTCCACAACCCCCACCCGCCCCTCTACAAGTTGAAACCCTGGCCACTCTCACCTGGTGCAACACCATAACAATATGTAACATTAAAAAAGTTACCATTGCCAATCTCACGTGGTTAAACACATTATCAATGTTAAACATTAACAAGTTAACATCCTAGCCACTCATGTGATTAAACATATTATCAATATTAAAATTAAACAAGTTAACATCATGGCCACTCTCATGTGGTTAAACACATTATCAATATTAAATTTAAACAAGTTAACATCATAGCCACTCATGTGGTTAAACACATTACCAATATTAAAATTAAACAAGTTAACTTCATAGCCACTCATGTGGTTAAAAACATTATCAATATTAAAATTAAACAAGTTAACTTCATAGCCACTCATGTGGTTAAACCCCATTACCAATATTAAAATTAAACAAGTTTTTTTTTTTTTTTTTTTTTAAATTTAAAATACAATACATAGCTTAACATTTAAAAAACCCCCTTTAAACTAGGGTTGATACACATTGTATATAAACACATTTTGAAACACAATCTCTCAGAACGTACAATAGCAAATAACAAACACAATATTAACAAACACAAGAGGTTACACAATTATACTAGAAAATATCGCTTGTGACAAAACATAACATTAAGAAGATGGGCAATCTTAACCCTATGTACACAAGAACA
This sequence comes from Cherax quadricarinatus, assembly GCF_026875155.1. Taxonomy (NCBI): domain Eukaryota; kingdom Metazoa; phylum Arthropoda; class Malacostraca; order Decapoda; family Parastacidae; genus Cherax; species Cherax quadricarinatus. Next base: position 7,359 of record NW_026478176.1, on the reverse strand, counting down.
ACAACAAGAACATAACATGTAGGTGACCCCTGTAGCAGGTTCAATAATATAAATAAAACCATAATCCCTTCGGGTATACACTATTTACATAATATACTGGGATTATTGCCAATCGCACTATACAATACAATAAGAAGAATATTATGATAAATATATAAATTATCGGTTACTCACACCAACACAAATTCTCGATACCGAAAGAACCTACATACAATCTCATTGATTAAACAATGTACATATCTTATCACTAAACTCCCGTAGTACATAAGTCCCTACAGTCACACTATCGCCTTCCACAAGTCTTACGAGTCAGACCACAAAACTGAATAGCCATAAGCATTCCGCCCACATCTACAGGCTTACACACTTATATAATTTTTTTTTTTTTTTTTTTTTTATTATCACACTGGCGATTCCCACCCAAGGCAGGGTGGCCGAAAAAGAAAAACTTTCACCAATTCATTCACTCCATTCACTGTCTGGCCAGAAGGGTGCTTTACACTACAGTTTTTAAACTGCAAATTAACACCCCTCCTTCAGAGTGCAGGCACTGTACTTCCATCTCCAAGGGACTCAAGTCCGCCTGCCGGTTTCCCTGAATCCTTCATAATGTTACTTTGCTCACACTCCAACAGCACGTCATCAAGTATTAAAACCATTATTTGTTCTCCATTACTCTCCCTATCAAACACGCTCATGCATGCCCTCTGGAAGTCCAAGCCCTCGCACACAACAACCTACTTTACCCTCCTCCAACCTTTCCTAGGCCGACCCCTACCCCGCCTTTCCTTCCACTACAGACTGATCACTCTTGAAGTCATTCTGTTTCGCTCCCTTCTCTCTACATGTCCGATCCACCTCAACAACCCTTCCTCAGCCTCTGGACAAACAGTTTGGTAATCCCGCACCTCCTCCTAATTCCAAACTCGAATTCTCTGCATTATATTCACACCACACATTGACCCTCAGACATTTGGGGAAAAAACCAAAATCTCCACTGCCTCCAGCCTTCTCTCGCTGCAACATTCATCACCCACGCTTCACACCATATAAGAGCGTTGGTCAAACTATACTCTCATACATTCCCCTCTTTTGACCTCCATGGACAACAGTTCTTGTTCACAGACTCCTAGTGCACCACGCACTTCTTTTTCCCTCATCATTCTATGATTCACCTCATCTTTCATAGACCATCCGCCTGACACGTCACTCCCAAATATCTGAATACGTTCACCTCCTCATACTCTCTCCCTCCAAACTGATATTCAATCTTTCATCATCTAATCTTTTTGTTATCCTCATAAACCTTACTCTTTCATGTATTCACCTTTAATTTCTTCTTTGCACACCCTACCAAATTCATCCACACCAATCTCTGCAACTTATCTTCAGAATCTCCAAGAAGCACAGTGTCATCAGCAAAGAGCAGCTGTGGACAACTCCCACTTTGTTGTGTGATTCTTTATCTTGTTTAACTCCACGCCTTCTTGCAAGACCTCGCATTTACTTCTCTTACAACCCCATCTATAAATATATTAACAACCTCGGTGACATCACACATCCTGTCTAGGCCCCTACTTTTACTGGGAACAAAAAATTTCCACCTTTCTTACATTACTCTAAACTTGGAGCCACACTATCCTCGATATAAAAACTCTTCACTGCTTCAGTACCTACCTCCTTACACCAGACACTTGCAACATCTGCCACATTGGCCCCCTATCCACCCTGTCTACGCCTTTTCAAATCCATTAAATGCCACAAAGACCTCTTTAGCCTTATCTAAATTACTGTTCACTGATATGTTTCACAGTAAACACCTGGTCCACACACCCCTACCTTCCTAAAGCCTCCTTGTTCATCTGCTATCCTATTCTCCGTCTTACTCTTACATTCTTTCAATTATAACTATACCATACACTTTACAGGTACCACTCACAGACTTATCTCCCCCTATAATTTTTGCCACTTTTTTATCCCCTTTTGCCTTTATACAAAGGAACTATGCATGCTCTCTGCCAATCCATTAGGTACCTTACCCTCTTCCCTAAATTTATTTAAATAATTGCCCAACCACTCCAAAACTATATCCCCACCAGCTTTTAACATTTCGCCTCCATCTTTTATCACATCTCCCGGCTCTGCCTTATCCCACTTTCATTTTACCTACTGCTCACGGAACGTCCCCCCACACTCACAACTGGCTCTTCCTCACTCCGCTCAAGATGTTATTCCTCCTTTGCCCTATAACGAAATCACAGCTTCCCATCTTCATCAACATTTAAACCAATTACTCAAAATATTCCCCTCCATCTTCCCAATACCTCTAAACTCTCCGTTTAATAACTTCCTTCCTATTTTTAACTGGACAAAATCCATTTGTTCTCTGGCCTTTCTTAACTTGTTAATTCACTCCAAAACTTTTTTTATTTTCAACAAAATTTGTGATAACATCTCACAACTCTTCATTTGCTCTCTTTTTAACATTGCCTTCACCACTCTCTTAACCTCTTCTTTTTCTCCAGATACTCTTCCCTCCTTGCTCACTTTACTTTGAAAAACTTATCTATGCTAACTTTTTCTCCCTTAATACTCTCTTTACATCATCATTCCACCAATCGCTTCCTTTTCCCTCTCTGCAACCCACTTTTCCTGTAACCACAAAAAACTTCTGCTGAACCCTCTAACACTTACATTTTAATCCTACCCCATGCCTTCTTCGGACCCCATTGCCTATGCTCTCATTTGCCATCTATCCTCCATAGTGTTTATATCTTTACCCTAATGCCTCCTCTTTAGTTTATAAAAACCTTCACCTCTCTCTTCCTGATGCATTCTATCTCCTTGTATCCCATCTACCTTTACTCCAGTGTAGCTACACTAGAAAGTGATCTGATATATCTGTGGCCCCTCTATAAACATGTAACATCTGAAAGTCTACTCAGCGTCTTTTATCTAACCAATTACATTATATCAACCAAAACTACTGTCATTTCCGCCCTACATCATTTCTTGTATACTTATTTATCCTCTTTTACTTAAAAATAGGTATTAACTTATAACTAAACCCCTTTCTATTACAAGTTCATCAATGGGCTCCAATTATCATTTACACCTGGCACGCCCCCCCAAATTACTACCACACCTCTCTAAAAGTTTTCTCCTACTTTAGCATTCAGAATCCCCCACCACAATTTACTCACTCTCACTTGTTCAAAGGCTCCTATACATTCACTTAAACATCTCCCAAAAATCTCTCTCTCTCTCTGCATTCCTCTCTTCTCCAGGTGCATACACGCTTAATATGGACCTACTTTCGCATCCAACTTTACTTTAATCCACAAATTCTTGAATTTACTCATCAATTCTCTTTTCTCCTTCAAACTGATCATTAAACATTACTGCTACCCACTTCCCTTTGCTCTAACTCTCTCAGATACTCCAGATTCTAATCCCATTTATTTCCCCCCACTGAAACTCTCCACCCCCTTTCAGCTTTGTTTCGCTTAGAGCCAGGGACATCCAAACTTCTTTTCTTTCATAACATTCAGCAATCATCTGTTTCTTGTCATCCGCACTACATCCACGCACATTCAAGGAAACCCAGTTTTATAAAGTTTTTCTTCTTCTCTTTCTTTAGTAAATGTATACAGGAGAAGGGGTTACTGCCATTTGCTCCCCCGGCATTTTAGTAGCCTCATACGACACGCATGGCTTATCGGAGGAAAGATTCTTTTCCACTTCCCCATGGACAATAGAAGAATAAAAAGGACAAGAGCTATTTAGGAAAAAGGAGGAAAAACTAGATGTTGTATATATATTATGCATGGTGTGTGTCTGTGAAGTGTGACCAAAGTGTGAGTAGGTAGTGCATGATATTAAATTTCCCTGATTATCTAGCGTGTTTATGAGACAGAAAAGAAATCCAAGCAAATCCTACCATCATGCAAAAACAATTACAGGTTTTTGTTTCACAGTCATCTGGCAGGAGGTGTACTTCCCTGGGTGGTTGCTGTTTTACCAATACTACCTAAATGCTCAGTACAAACACATAAAACCCCGTTTGCCCAGCCATAGCGGAAAGGTACATCAAGTACTTCAACAAGAAAGAAGGCAGTAGACTCTGACTTAAGGACATCTATAAAACACATTATAACTTCACCACCACATCCACTCACACAACCCACATTTTCCTCAACCACGCATTACACAGATACACACAGTAAACCAGTGTTGTGCATACCCAACCCCGGAGGACAAGCCCGTTCCATCCCTGAATTCACTCCCCCCCTTTCACAACGTTAAAATGCTCTAACCTCATATTACGGTACCTGCTGAAAAAGCTGGTCCCAGCGACTCCATACATTTCCCGATTATAACACACGTTCTATCAATGGTCCCCGCCAACATCCTTTTGCGCCCTCCCAATCCCCATTCCTTCTCATTGCCCAGGATACCAAAAACAAAATGCAATTATATACGTGATTGCACGTTGCACAGGGCGCCTCGACGCCTCCCACGTCCCAAACTTTAACGCCCTCATTACTAAATATCCCGCTCCCTCCCACTGTCTCTGTACCTTGCCCTCCATTCCCTGATACTCCCCAAATTATCACAAAAATACACTACATGAAACGCAGTTCCTCATACCCGCACACCCGACACGCGCCCTCCACCCGAGGGCAGTATACCAGGGAGAAACGGAGAAAAAAATACCTCTCGCCACATTTGACACGCACCGCGCATCAAACGTAATCTTTCCATATAACCTTCCACGCATACATAGGGGTAGGATACTCTCAGCCTTCACGACTACCTTCGCCCTTACAACACGCTCTAAAAAAAAACCACTCGAATTTATTAGGGTCCCGTACATGCAGCAACGCCCGCAACACCCGTCTTCACACACTTTCTTCTCGACCCTCCCCACCACATTCGCACCTCTTCATGCAAGCCATTCACGCCCCTCCCTGCATGACCCCGCACACGGCGTAACCCCACTTCAAATAAATGCACTTGACTCTTAACCGTAAATCAATCAAACCCCAATCCTCCTCTGTTGACCGGGTAAAGTAACCACACTCCTACTCAACCATTCACACCGGAACCCCAAAGAAAATGGAAAACCCTCTTTAACAGCCTCGTAACATCCGGGACCTGCTAACGGATATACCGCAGCCACGTGCCAGACTTTACTGTATAACAACACATTCACAACAATCGCACCTGATGTACTGTCAAATGAGTTGGTCTCAACCCATCCAATCGCCCCACCATTCGATCCACAACAAGTCCAGAATTAACCATCCTCGCCTCTCTCGCACTACGCATATACACTATTCCACACACTTTTATCCTGTCCACCATATTCCAACGTACATTCCTTCCCCAACTCTCTCTTCCCCACCCAATCTCCTAAGACCAGTAATTTTGATTTTTCCACATTAACTCTTAACCCGGTAACCCCCGCGAAATTATCAATAACATCTCCAACCGCACGTAAACTCCTCTGCGTTCGCACGAGTATTGTCGTGTCATCCACATACCCTATTATTCCCTGCACTCCACTTTCCTACTCCCCAATCCACCTCCATACACGCTTCCACCTTTCTATAGAAAAGGGTCTGTTAAACAGGCAAACAACAATTGAGACAGGGGACAACCCTGCCTAATACCCCGACCCAAGGATACCCACTCCCCCCAACTTCCCATTTACCTGTACACACACTCCCACACCTGTAATACAATGTCCTCTGCCCCAACGCCACCACCTCCTCCCCAAAACGCCTGCCCTCCTTAATATGTACCACAATACCTCACGTTCTACACTATCATATCCGCCTGCCAATCTAACGCTAAGAGAAGGACTCCCCCCCCCCTGCACCCCTTCCCGAACCCTTCCACAAAATCTTTATAATACTATGCCCGTCATATCATCGTCCTCCCAGACACACCATATTGTCCTCTCGCAACCACTCCGACCACCACATCACTTCATCCAATTTTCCTAAAATTATTGCAAAAATCTTCTTAATAAATCAGCACACAGCAATGATATTATCCTAAAGTCCGCGCACCCGTGTCCTGTTTCTTACCTTTTTGGCACAAAAACCACACCGCATTTCCCTTGCGAACCTGCCCATCCTCCCCACTCTTTTCATCGTATACATTAGTTTTCTACTAAGAAGGACTTTCAACACATTCCCAATGGCTCAACATAATACTCGCAGGGCAAGCCATCCGACCTGGAGCTACCACTGCCATCCCCCTCCAAAGCCCTCCACACCTCCCCTTCTTCAATATCCCCCCGCCCCAACGCCATGCGATCACTGCTACTTAGCACACAAGAACATCTCCCCAACCTCCTAGAAAGCCTTCCACCCCACCCTACACTCAGTAAATTTTTTCCAAACCACCTATCCAAGTAATCACTCATTGCCTCCGTTGTTCTTAAACTCATGTCCCGCCCTATATATCACTAAGTCCTCATGTACCCACCAGCCTTATCAATTTTCCATAGCCATACGTCGCTGCTCTGGCCCATTAAACACACAGGCCGATGGTCTGTCACCCCACACCGCCTCTTCAATTCCACCCTGCACTCTCACCGCATCAAATCTATCATTCTGCAAATCACGAATCCTTCCTTTTAACAACTCGATTTCCTCCATGGGATACTGCCCTGCCTGCACGCCCCTCTCATAACAACTTTGCAACCTACCCTCGAAATACTGCTGCAACCCGTACGTCATCCAACCCTGGTACTTTCCCCATCGCACATAAAACCGCCGGATCCTCTCCTTAGCTACCCCATTTTTTTATCATAATTGGTGGTGTTTTGTTCGTCAGGAAACACGCAGGTATCTCCTGATGTAAGTAATATAACAACCACTGGAGAGGGAGCATGGACACGGGGTCGTCCCTCAGTTACTAAAAACAACAGACATAGCCCCACTCCACAAAGGGGGCAGTAAAGCAACAGCAAAGAACTACAGACCAATAGCACTAACATCCCATATCATAAAAATCTTTGAAAGGGTCCTAAGAAGCAAGATCACCACCCATCTAGAAACCCATCAGTTACACAACCCAGGGCAACATGGGTTTAGAACAGGTCGCTCCTGTCTGTTCTCAACTACTGGATCACTACAACGACCAAGGTCCTAAATGCAACTAGAAGACAAAAAGAATGCAATGTAATATATCATACTTTGCAAAAGCCTTTCGACAAGTGTTGACCCATGGCGTCATCCGCACAAAATGCGCGCTAAAGGAATAACAGAAAAAGTCGGTCGATGGATCATAATTTTCCTCACTAACGCGAAAGAGAATCTCAGAGAGTAGTCTTCACAGAGTAAA
>NW_026478175.1:0-10267 GCF_026875155.1 Cherax quadricarinatus | reverse complement strand
TTTGGGATTTTTCGCTTAGCCGGTATGCGGGGGTCCTGTAAACGTTCAAACCGTACCTGTAAGACGTAATTTTCGGCCACGACACCCAAGGGGTTATGGGGTTTACTTATACAATATTTACAGTATCCCAGAGTGATTTTTATCATGCTTATTGCTATCAGCAACCTGTTTCCAACTTGGCATTTAACCCCTTTGGCATTGGGTCCTTTAATATTAGGCTTTAAAGCCAGTGTCAGTCCTCAATACTACACCAAAATTCTAGCACCTTCAGATCTGTGGGAGAAGTGATAGGCCTACATATGAGAGATGGGTCTGCGTTAGGTGTGCAGTAAAAAAAATCTGCGCAAGCAGTGAATAATGCGAAAAAAACTGCGACGTTTTTGGTTAAAACAGCGATTTTATGGTGTAAGGTACATCCGACATATGATCAGGGGTGTTAATTGAAGGAGGGTGTTAATGTTGCAGTTTAAAACTGTAGTGAAAAGCACCCTTCTGGCAAGACGTGATGGAGTAAATGATGGTGAAAGTTTTTTTTTTCGGGCCACCTGCTTGGGTGGGAATCGGCCAGTGTGATAATAAAAAAAAAAATAATATTTCGCCAACGGTCTTAACCCTTTAGGGTTTCTGATGTACTAGTACGGCTTATGTGCCAGGGTTATTGACTTTACTAGACATATGGGGTAAATTCTGGCTTAAAATATGGGGGAAAAAAGGGGCTTGGTAGGTTAAAATGTGAAAGAATGTTGGTTGGGGTTGGTGGTGCATGGTGAAAAAGATTGGACCCGTGGCGCATTGGGGAATGCCATTTTAGTGACTTGTTCACCATGCCTCGCGGTAAGAAATCCTCACTCTTGGGAATTGGGCCTTTTTTCCCAGTGACAGTCTAATCAGAGGGAAAGTGCCAGTGGAAGATGAGTTTCAAGTTTGATAAGGTTGTGAGGGAACTAATGACACAAAAACAAGTATAGTAAGGAAACCAGACGACCTCGGCCTTCCACCCGGGATGCTGGGCCATCTTGTTCACATTCAGTTGTCCCAGAACCAAGGGGGGAAACCCTATTTTTCCAATATCCGGACTCAGATGTCAGCATTGTGTGAAGTGATAGTGAATATGAACTCCAGCTCTTGAAAAACAGTTCCCGTAAAATAGTGAAGTGGAATATTCCCCGTGAACCCGTCAATATATACGATGCTCATACGGTCTGGTGTATGCCATATGCTATTAAAGGGGGAAGGAGTACATTCAAAGTACATTCCTGGCTGTACAACAGGAACAGATAGTGAAAATGAAGATGATATTTTTGCAATTGGGATGGAAAATGTGCTAGTGGTGGTAGGGGTGGTGCGGCCGTGAGGCCACCAGCAGTGGGCCATGCTGCCCCCCATGCCACTGCCTCAACTGATCTATAAAAAAGGGCCCAACCCTCCCCCACCCACCCACCACACCACCCCTCCACAACCACAACCTCCACAACCAAAACTCCACAACCACAACCACCTGTCAATATTCAGCCCCCACAGCAGACCCCCACCTGGGATTGGCAGGAAGCTGCCAATTTTTTTCCCAAAAACCCCCACCAGTTTGACGAAAGCCAAAGTGGAATACGGCAATTTTGTACACTGGGGAATAATGCCAGTGAACTGGAATGTTTCGAGTTATTCTTTGACGAACCCCTGATGGAAATTATTGTCAGGGAAAGCAACACATACTTCGTTTACACCATGGCAAACACATACTTTCACCAAAATCACGTCTACACCAGTGGAAGGAGACAACTGTGGCTGAATGATCTTTTCTTTGCACAATAATGCTTTTTGCCAAAAGTGTTAAGCACACGTGAAATCATATGAACAACAGACCGCCTGACTGCAACCAGGTTTTCAGTGATATAATGCCAGTGAATCGATTTGTGCTACATTACGTATGCTTCACTTCTCAGACAAAACCAGGCTGATAGAAAACAACAGGTATATAAGATTAGGAATGTGTTTGTGTACTGAAAGAAAAATTAAATATGTATTTTTATCACTTCAGGAAGCTTGTTATTGACGAGTCTTTGATTCTTTTTCAAAGGAAACTCTCTTTCGAGCAGTACATACCACGCAAGGGGAAACATTTTGGGTTTATAAAGCTGTTTTGAGCTTTGTGATTACTACAGTGGTCTTGTATTGGATATTATTGTGTACACTGGAAGTTATACATTGCAAAATACCAGGAAATTATTGGGCATCTCTGGTGATGCGGTTAGAACAATGATAGAACCACACCTTGGTAAGGGGCATATATTATATACTGATAACGGGTAAAAAAGGGTCCATCATCAGTGATTTTTTGCGAGTGAACATGACAGATGTGTGTGGCACAGTGCATGCAAATCGTAACATATGCCAGGTTTGACGCTGGCACTCGTAGAGGTGAGGTGCAGGAAATTTGCTGCCAATGACATCATGGCATTTCGCTGGCATGATAAACGGAGATGTCACACTGTTGTCATCAGTTCACCCTAACGAAATGACAAATACTAGCAGATTATCATACATAAATTATCATACATAGTAGCATGTGTGTGGAGAACCTAGGAAAACCCAAAAAAGTCAGACAAAGTGACTTATTTCCTTTTAGGGTCCCTGTACCCTTTACCATATGGTATAATGTACCATATGGTACATTGTACCATATGGTACATTGTACCATAGGGTTTCAATGTTCATATGGTTAAAAACCACAAAATTTCCCCCTTCAGATCCACTTCCATCAGTGTTAGAACTATAATTGGGAAGAGAAGAGTCAGAACTCGCTGGAGGTGAGAGCTTCCTTGCTGCCAGGCATGACGAGCAAAGCGTACTGAGATGACGTTCTCACAATGCAATATGGGTGCCCTGTTTTCCTGTTTACTGTGCACATGACCATGCAGACCCATTCTCTTAGATGTAGGCCTACCACCCTTTCTTGCTCTATGGCTCTATGGCTTCAACGCCATAGATCTCGGGGACGGACCCTGAAAGGGTTAAGGTCCCCGAGAGTGATTATTATTATTATGCTTACTGGATCTTCAATACTAGTGACAGTTAAAAGTTTAAAGATTTTATTTCTTTGCAAGGTCACTATGTGTAATTAAAATTTTGTTAGCGATTTTAAATGTGTCCCTACATGCCAGCACAGTGTGTAAGTTATTTAACCCTTAAATGTCCAAACTTTAGATCTATGTTTTTTCAACATTTGAAATTATGTAAAAAAAAGTAGATCTTCTTTTCTTTTTTTACATTTGAAAAAGTGTAAAAAAACTTTGATCTATTTTTTTTTTTCTTATACAGTATTTGAAAATATGAAAAAAAAAACAAAGATCTACTTTTGGAGCATTTACGCATGTGAACATAGATCTGCTTGGACAGTTTAAGGGTTAATTTACAGGTACACCTAAGTACAATTTATCAGAGTGTATATATCAATACAAGTTTAGATTTAGAAAGGATATAGGAAATATTGGTTTGGAAATAGGGTAGTTTGATGAGTGGAACAGTCTACCTAGTTGGGTTATTGAGGCTAAAACCTTGGGTAGTTTCCATATAGGTTGGATAAATACATGAGTGAGAGGGGTTGCATTTTAGTGGGACTTGCATATGGAGTGGATTTGAGTTATCAGAACTTATTTCTTGGGGGGCATTGAAAAATTTGGGGTTTGGGGAAATGTTTTTTTTAGTGAGATGATTTGCAAAGGACCTGCCAAGTATGGGCCAACAGGCCTGCTGCAGTGTTCCCCCTTCTTATGTTCTTATGTAATACATAATAATTTTAAAACACTTGAAATTTTGTAAAGTTTCCAGATGTAATCAAGAGATGTGGAGCTAACAGAGAATGTAAAGAAACAAGAGTGAATCAGCGGCCCGTATAAAAAATTTTTGGTCATAATCTGAAATGTGCGTTTCTATTGGCAAATCAAACCCAAAAAATGGGGCCCCATTGAATACAGGGGAAACCCCCGTATCCACTGATTTGGTATCCCCAGTTTCAGTTATCCATGGTTTACTGTGACCCAAATACCCCTTAATTTTGCATAACAATGGCCCCAAAGCACAAAATAGAAAAGCTGGCAGTTTTTCAAAGCCTAAGAGAAGCTGTGAAGTGCTTCCATCAGTAAAAATTTATAATTCTCCACGTATTTTGCATAATTTTTATTTTTAACCCCTTTTACTGTTTAGAGCCCTGATCACAAACTTGCTCCGTGTTAAAAAAAAAAAAAAAAAAAAAATTTCCAAATCTAAAGAATTTTTTCAGTGTTTTAAAAGAAAATTTTTTTTTTGTGATTAGTACTTACCGAATATAGAGGCTGGAAGTCGACAGAAAGTGAATCACTTACGCAAACCCCTGCCAACTGCCCCTCACTCAGTAACATTATTTTTATTTTTTTTTATTTTTCTTTTTCTTTTTTAATATTTTATTTTTTTCAAGTAACTTTTGTGCCTGTGAAGCCAATAAAATGCATAATGTATATGTATCCACTTTTTTGTATGCAACATAATAACCGCACAAAAGTTTTTGTCCTTATATTGTTTACAAAACTTGTTTACACAAGCCCACACTGCCTTCCCCACCCACGCTGCCTTCCCCATCACCCACGCTGGAATAAGTCATTCTGACTTTTTTGGGTTATCCTAGGTTCTTTACACTGCTGCTATGTATGATAATCTATGTAACTGTTTTTCATGCATACCTGAATAAACTTACTTCTTTGAGGCAAGGGATAATATGAGTTTCCTCTTTTGCTGTGGTACAAGTGAGTAAATGAGATGGTCCAGCACCAGAGGTGGAAGGTTGATGGTCGTCTGGGTTTTAGCACTATTTCTGGTAATCCTGGGCATTGCTTTCAGTCACAAACTCCTCAAAACCATGAGTTTCATCTTCACTGACACTTCAATCTGTTAGAGCTATCACTTGGGAAGGGAAGAGTCCCAAAATTTTCCGGGAAATGAGGTAATCCCTTTCCGCTAGGCAAAGGGTGAAAAAGGTGTACTGAATTAGCACTCCCCAATGTACTGTGGCCTCCTCGAATTTTTTTTATATGCACACACTGACCATGCAGACCATTCTCTCACATGTAGGTCTACCCGCTTTCTTCCGCTAGATTTGAAGCCACTAGAATTTTGGCGTATTAAAGGGACCAACACTGGTTCCAAGCCATAATATTACAGGACTAGCAGTGAAGGGTTAAAAATTTATAATATTTATGTATAGAACTTATATATAGGGTTTGCTATTATCCACAGTTTCAGTATTCATGGGAGGGGCCTTGGAACGTATTTCCCCCTGGATACTGGGGTTCTACTGGGGGTTCTACTGTAATGTTTTTTTTTTTTTTTTTTTTTTTTACTATTTTTGTCTTGGGAAAAGCTATGTACAAGAATTACTTACAATATTATGATTTCTTCGAGTGTAATACAACTCAAAACATGGAAATAAGTCACACTATTTGACTTTACAGGGTTTTCCTGGGTTATATACCTAGTGTGCTTTATGGCTAAATTTCCAAATGTTAGTATCATGAAATTGTAATAAAAAATTTGGATGAATAGTCATCTTGAACCACCTGCACACACTGTTTGATGGTAGGGATGCTGGTGGTGGAACAGCAGCTCCTGGTTCATTGTTTACTTCTGCTAGTTAGGTGTGCTAGTACATCACACACAGCCATAAACCCGAGTAGTTAACCATGATGCAATAATGGTTAGGCAGACTTTTCTATAAATTTTTTTGCTTACAACACTGAACCTCCAAACTGTTCAGTAGTTGAAGACCCAACATAAAAAAATAACATAAGAGGCAATAAAAAAAAAAGATATATATTTGTGAGACCGCAAGAATTACTTTATCATATATGCACATGAGAAAAATTCAAATAAACAAAGGGAATAAAAAGAGGAGGAAAACACACACACACACACACATATACATATGGGAAAGTAAGACTGAGGATCAATATGAACAATAGATTGCACAGAAGACTAGATTTACTGCACTACCTGTGTCCCATGAAATATCAATAAGGAAAAACATACTGGTAATACCATATTTTAACCCTTTCAGGGTCCAAGGCCCAAATCTGGAGTCACGCACCAGTGTCCAAGAATTTTCAAAAAAAAAATTTGTTTTTTTTTTCTTATGAAATCGTAGATAATCTTTTTGTGAAGGTAAAAAACAAAAAGTACGAAATTTGGTGGAAAATTGACGAAATTATGCTCTCGCAAAATTTTTATGTGTCCAGCGATATTTCGAATCGGCGATTTTGCCGACTTTGACCCCATTTTAGGCCAATTACATTATTCCAATCAACCAAATTCTTAGCTATTTCACTAGTATTACTTCTATTCTATCGATTGACCAAGAAATCGCCAAGTCAACGTTTCAAAATACAAAATAAAGTGATCGAAATTGTTAATTTGGCCAATTTAACACAAAGTTCAAAATTTCCAATTTCAAATAGGCTCCAGAATGAAAAAATGTAGGCATTCTGGCACTAAACCCAACATTTCCTCTGTTCATTAGTTATGTTTGAGGCTTTACAAATAATTCCATTTTTATTTTTTATTCACATTTAAAGAATTTTTATTCACACCAAAAAATAGAAGATTTACTGTTATGCAATACTGTAAAATTGTATAAATATCATCACCATATTGTGAATGTATATTAAAACCCACCAGCTGACGTGTATTAGATGTGTGAGGTCATTTGTTTACTTCTTGAATATCGGCAAAAATTTAACATTTCTGCTACTTTGAGCTCAGTTTCAAGCCATTTCCAGTGCTAAAACCAATCAAAATCATCTCTATTTCTGTAATATGTCTTCCATTCTATCAAATGAGACCAAGAAATCGCAAATACAACTATAAAAAACATACGAAAAAACACTGCAAAGTTGCTGTTTTAATCGAAAAATCATGATTTCATTTTTTTTCTCTCATTATACACAGTGTGCTGCAGGATCTGTTTTATGTGGTGCACACATACCACATAGATGTATTCTCTCATATCTAGGCCCAAATGTACCACTCACAGTTTATCAGAGTGAGCTGAGCTCATGGCGTAGATCTACGGTTTGGACCCTGAACGTAAAGCCGTAGATCTACGGGACGGACCCTGAAAGGGTTAATGGCACTGTTTCTACAGGCAACTGACACATATAAATGCATGAAGATAAACAAACAATAAATTCCAAACAAGCCAACATATATAGCAAACCACATTACCTGCATGCCACAAGCAAGGGGAGTAACATAAGTCAAGGAAATTCCTAGTCCAGACAAGAGCCCGTATGTCAGGACTACGGTAAACAGTGAGACATCAATCGTATAATACGTCAGCATAATACCTGCACTGAAAATAAAGCATCTAGTCAGGTACTTAGGAAAAATATTCCAGGCTTATATGGCTGTTCTCAAATCAAAACTACTCTTGTAAGAGTTTGCCAACTGAAGCAAGTATTCATAAGCTTACAATACCAAGGAAGTATATTTCAGATTCATGTTAATGTACAAAAGCAACCTCCAAGAGCTATAAAATTTGGCTCAACCATCTCTGGTACAGTAAGCCCTCTATATTTGCAGGTTACATTCTTGCAAAGCATCACAAATTTAGAATTAACAAATACAAATATTTTAGGATAAAAAAATAGTTACTGGTAAGTGAATGGGTCAAACTACACATAAATAAAAACTAAATATTTATAAGAACAATAACTTAATATACTTAACTATGAAATATCATTATAATACCAGCACTTGAAATAATATTCAACAGTGTAGTGCTTACTATAAGCAAGTCCATAAAGTGAGGAACAGAAAGTATCTACATCCAATAAATGTTCAGCCACCAGACTTACAGTGACTGTCACCTAAACTCACTCACTCAATCATTTTTTTTTATTATCACACTGGCCGATTCCCACCAGGCGGGTGGCCGAAAAAGAAAAACTTTCACCATCATTCACTCCATCACTGTCTTGCCAGAAGGGTGCTTTACACTACAGTTTTTAAACTGCAACATTAACACTCCTCCTTCAGAGTGCAGGCACTGTACTTCCCATCTCCAGGACTCAAGTCCGGCCTGCCGGTTTCCCTGAACCCCTTCATAAATGTTACTTTGCTCACACTCCAACAGCACGTCAAGTATTAAAAACCATTTGTCTCCATTCACTCCTATCAAACATGCTCACGCATGCCTGCTGGAAGTCCAAGCCCCTCGCACACAAAACCTCCTTTACCCCTCCCTCCAACCTTTCCTAGGCCGACCCCTACCCCGCCTTCCTTCCACTACAGATGATACACTCTTGAAGTCATTCTGTTTCGCTCCATTCTCTCTACATGTCCGAACCACCTCGACAACCCTTCCTCAGCCCTCTGGACAACAGTTTTGGTAATCCCGCACCTCCTCCTAACTTCCAAACTACGAATTCTCTGCATTATATTCACACCACACATTGCCCTCAGACATGACATCCTCCACTGCCTCCAGCCTTCTCCTCGCTGCAACATTCATCACCACGCTTCACACCCATATAAGAGCGTTGGTAAAACTATACTCTCATACATTTCCCTCTTTGCCTCCAAGGACAAAGTTCTTTGTCTCCACAGACTCCTAAGTGCACCACTCACTCTTTTTCCCTCATCAATTCTATGATTCACCTCATCTTTCATAGACCCATCCGCTGACATGTCCACTCCCAAATATCTGAATACGTTCACCTCCTCCATACTCTCTCCCTCCAATCTGATATCCAATCTTTCATCACCTAATCTTTTTGTTATCCTCATAACCTTACTCTTTCCTGTATTCGCCTTTAATTTTCTTCTTTTGCATACCCTACCAAATTCATCCACCAATCTCTGCAACTTCTCTTCAGAATCTCCCAAGAGCACAGTGTCATCAGCAAAGAGCAGCTGTGATAACTCCCACTTTGTGTGTGATTCTTTATCATATTCTCAATCATATTCTCACAATATTCTCACTATATCTGTATTTCATGAAAAGTGAAAAAACTGATGAGAGTTGCTGAACGTGTCACTGCCATTTTTCTGCTTCTTCAAGAACATTACATCTGCATTATTCTTAAGTCTCTCTGATAAAATACTGTGCACAGTTATGACTCTCACAATCGTAAAAGCACAATTACAAGCAGGGCCATTCCATGGTTTGTTCACACTTTTTCAAGTAAGGGAACCTAACCCCTTTTCTCCATTACAATCAGCTTACTTAATGCTTGCTAGTAGTGTGAAGACTTAAGGGTGGATTATTTACTGGGAACCAAGGGCAGTGCCTAAGGGAATACAAAAAAGGTTTCAGACCCCTCAAAATATCAGAATATAAACACATGAAAGGGAAACATGCCAAGTGAAACTTAATCATCTACATTAACAGTGTATGGACCCACAGGGACCTAAATACTGCAACACAGTGTGGACCCACATGCACCTAAATACTGCAACACAGTGTGAACCCACAGGGACCTAAATACTGCAACATAGTGTGGACCTACAGGGACCTAAACACCAACACAGTGTGGACCCACAGGGACCTAAATACTGCAACACAGTGTGGACCCACAGGGACCTAATACTGCAAACACAGTGTGGACCCACAGGGACCTAAACACAGCAACACAGTGTGGACCCACAGGGACCTAAATACTGCAACACAGTGTGGACCCACAGGGACCTAAACACTGCAACAGTGTGGACCCACAGGGACCTAAATACTGCAAGACAGTGTGGACCAACAGGGACCTAAACACTGCAACACAGTGTAGACCCACAGGGACCTAAACACTGCAACACAGTGTAACAACAAAATCAACTACATACAGACCACTTTGAGGGCTTATGAATATGATAGTGCTCAGAGACATTATTACTATTATTATTATTATCATTAATACAATGAAATCATGAAAGAGGGGTGGGGGAGTGTTAAATCTGAAGGGTCAAATAGTGCCTTGGTAATGGAAGGTAGTCAGATTCAATCCAGAGAAAGGGAGGTAACTCAATATTCTTTGAAGGAAGAGTGTTTTACCAGCATCAAAGTACTTCCTATGAAGGTCCCAGGGACTTAAGACACTTTACCTCAGGCCTGAGAGAAAATGCTAACTTGTTCATCAACACAAGGCACTGGTGTAGAACTGGTATGCACTGAGCTAATCAAGATAATTATTACATTCTTGGGGGTGGCAAACCCGTAGGAGTCATATAGTGCTGGAGTGTATGAGAGGCAATAAGG
>NW_026478173.1:0-26265 GCF_026875155.1 Cherax quadricarinatus | reverse complement strand
TTTTTTTCATTTTAGGCCCAACCTATTTCAAAATCATTAGTCATTTTGAGATAGCACGTGTTACCCGATGACGCTCGTGGAGCTCTGTCAGTTGGCTCTGAAGAGTCAGATGTGTAGACACCAGAAAACTTTTCAAAACTTACACTATTTTTTTTTGTGAAGTTATTACGACGGGTTTCGTGGCACCCATGATCAGTTATCCGTTGTTCAGAGATATTTTGACTTATATTTTCCATCCTAGAAAAGCAATTGTCCTGTTTAAAGCTCAGGTCCGCTAGTCCTTGAGGCATTTGAATCTATCATCAAGATCCTTTATATCTTCTGAGTCAGTTAAATGAGCATCAGTTATTTCCTTTGCTGTGGATGATGTATGTTCCTTGTTCGCTTGCTTAACCCTTGGGCACGACCTACTTCCACACTGAACAAATGTGACACCACCTACGACTGCTGCACCTCTCCTGCCATACGGTTTATAAGCTGCTTCTCCGCTCATATGCCGTATTCTCTTCAAGATTGATGGACTGACCACATCGACTCAAGGTTGAGGGACTGATTACCTCATTCTCCTCCTGCTCTTCAAGTTTCTCCTATGTATGGACTGATGAAGCCACTGTGTGGCGAAACGTTTCCTCAATAAAGATACCCAAGAGTTGCACATGTGTCTAATTTAACAACATGTCTGTTCTTTGAACCATTCATCTACTATAAGTCTGTCTATCTTCATATGAGAGATTTCTTAAACGGTAAGTAATCTTTTGTCATCCTTCTCTGTATGTTTCCCAATGAATTTATATCCATTCTGTAGTAAGGAATTCAAAACTGTGCAGTATAATCTAAGTGAGCCATTACTAATAATGTTTAGAGCTGTAAAATAACTTTTGGTCTTCTATTACATATACTTCGCAATGTAAGTTTAAGTAATCTGTTAGCCTTATTACACACACTTTGGCAATGTTGTTTTGGCTTTTGATTTCTGCATACTATGACTCGACATTAAAATGGTATAAAATACCGACAGATTGTTAGATAAGACACATATGCAACAGTTAGGTATCTTTATTTCGAAACGTTTCGCCTACACAGTAGGCTTCTTCAGTCGAGTACAGAAAAGGGTGATGGACTGATTACATCGTCTTCAAGTATCTTCTGCTTCTATCAACTTTTCTGTACTCGACTGAAGAAGCCTACTGTGTACGCGAAACGTTTCGAAATAAAGATGCCTAACTGTTGCATATGTGTCTTATCTAACAACAACATACTATGACTCCCAAATATTTTTCACATTCTGTGTCATCAAGTTCTACATCACCAAGTCAATAACTGCGGAGGTTATTTTCATTCCCAGGAACTAGGACTTTACACTTGTTCACATCGAACTGCATCTGCCACTTTTCAGACCAAGATATTAATTTGTCCAAATCCTCCTGGAGTTCCCCACTCAGACTTGACCCTATTAATGGAAACTCTTCTTTCTATGGGTAAGCCATGACTCGATCCATGTTAGAACTTTACCTCCTATGCCTTGAGCTACCACTTTTCTGAAGAGTCTTTTGTGACATACTCTTTCAAATGCTTTACGAAATCCAAATAAACACCATCATACTTTTTACCTTTTTGGCCACTCCTTCAAATGTTTTTTTGAAGAACGTCAGAAAAATTTAAACAGGCACGAACGACCTCTCGTAAATCCATGCGATCCCTAAATTAATAAAATTTAAAAAACTCGTCGGGGTGCCCATCTAATAATGTCAGCTATATTAAATTCAAATTGCCTTCTAAAAGATGGCGGGCTTATTGACGGTAATTTGATGGAATTGATTTAACCTTGTTTTTCAGTATAGGAATTACTTTAAATTTTTTTTTCCACCTCTGGCACAAAAACCAATTTGGATGAACGAAATTAAGCATCCCTTTTTTTTAGCGAAAATTCCCCCTTGCAATCTTTCCCTTAAACCCCTTAAAAAATAAAATTGGGGGGGCCCGGGGCCTTTTTTTTTGTCTCAGTTTTTTACCTATTTGATTCTTGTTTGATTCTTGGTAACTGGGGGCACTGAATCTGCAAAAAAAGGGAAAAAGGGGGGGGGGAAAAAGGGGAAATTTAAAAAAAAAAAAAAAAACAAAAAAAATTTAAAAAAAAAAAAAAAACCCAAAATTTTTTTTTTAAAAAAAAAATTTAAAATTTTTTTTTTAAAAAAGGTTTTTTTGGGTTTTTTTTTTTTTTATTGGGGAAAAAAAACCCCCCTTTTTTTTTTAAAAGGGGGGGTTTTTGGGGGTTTTTTTGGGGGGGGGGGGGCCCCCCTTTTTTTTAAAAAAATTTTTTTTCCCTTTTTTTTTTTAAAAAAAAAATTTTTAAACCGGAAAAAAAATTTTTTTAAAAAAAAAAGGGGGGGTTTAAAAAAAAAAAATGTTAATTTTTTTTAAAAAATTTTTTTTCCCCCTTTTTTTTTCCCCAAAGGGTTTTTCCCCCGGGGGGGGGTTTTTTTTTTTAAAAAATTCCCCGGGGAAGGGGGGTTTTTTGGGAAAATTTTTTGTCCCGTTGTTTTTTTTGGGAAATTTTTTTTTAAAAAAAAAAAAATTTTTTTTTTAAAAAAACCCAAAAAAAAATTTTTTTTAACCCCCTTTTTTTCCCCAAAAAATTTTTTTTTTCCTTTTCCCCCCCCAAAAAACCTTTTTCCCCTTTCCCCCCCCCCAAAAAACCCCGTTTTTTTAAAAAAAAAACCCCCCTTAAAAATTTTTTTTCCCCCCCCCCCAAAAAATTTTCCTTTCCCCCCAAACCCAAACCTAACCAAAATTAAAATTCCCCCCCTTTTAAAAAAACCCAAAACCCCCACCTTTAAAAAAAAAAAAAAGGGAATGTAAATAATTTCAAAAAAATATCGAAAAAGGACTCACAGCAAGGGTTCGTGTTTGAAAATGTTAGATTTAAAAAATGATTTTGGGAAGCTTTGGGTTAATACCAAAGATTTTTTTTTTTGGGGAGAGTGGAACAATTCCTGATTCTCATTGAAGCGAAAACCAAAATTAGACTTAAAATGGGTTAGACAAGTGCTTAAGCGAGGTGGTTGGGGGTTTTGGACCTACGTAGCAAGAGACGTGGGCCTGCTGCAACACTCTTTCTTATGTTATTATATTATCTTATAATAAAGTTCACATGGCTCGATAAATAATGTGTGAGGTCATTCATTAAAACATGGAAATTTAAATTTAATAAAAAATTGCACTGGGGGAAAATGACAACATAATACCCTTCAATGTTTTTTTTTCTCAAATTTATTGTAAGCCCCCGTCAAAATAGCGCTTGAGGAAAAATTTTCCCGTGTTGTGTGGTTTTTGTTAATAGCTATAAAAATACAGTGACAGTCGTTCCTTGCATTGACTGTTTCTTCATCGCAGTTTTTTTAAAAAATTTTTGTGACGTAATGTTCGAAAAAGACAAAGAAGAAAAAAGGGGTCTTTCCTCGTAACCACACATTATCACGTCTTTAAATACATCTTATGAAAAACTTTATTTCCCTTCCCAAGCACAAAGTAATCACTTCTGACAAACATAATGCACCCTTTCCCCCACTGAAACACGTATTATTCTGTTTCCTCCTCTTACACAAATGACCACTCTCCCCATTAATACAATGTGCACACTCCCCCCACAGTAATATAGATGTACCATTCTCCCCACAAACACATATGACGGTACTTACATGAACACTAATGCACCCACTTCCCACAACAAAATGAACAACCCCCACATAATAATAAAATGAAACCCAAATCCACACACAAAAAATATAAGCCCACAATTCCACACCAACAATGCATAATGTACCACCCCCACAACGCAGAATGTAACACACCCCACCCTAACCAGTGCACCACACTCACTCACTAGCATTTTTAAAACCACACAAACCACACTAACACTAAAAAACCACAAAACCCCAAGACATACAAACCACACCCCCCTTGCTAAAAACAAAAGGCCCAAAACTCCTCATTAACCATGAGTGTGAAATTTCTGTGAAAATTTTTAAATTTTTTTCCAAAATTCAGCATAATATAAAAAATTGTTAAAAAAAATTTTACGCGACTTAAACCCTTCGAAAAATTTTCGGGGGGAAAGGGGGGACGTGGAATATCGCAAGGCGGACGGGCAAGGACGCCAGAGTGAATTTAATGTGTAAAACCGGGCCCTTTAATTAAGCAATGTAACGGGCATCATCATAGTTCATTAGTCTTACTGAACACAGTCGGCAATTCAAAAATTGCTACATTTTTCCTGTTGAAAAATTTGGGGATAAACAGTGGGGAAAACCCCCTTAAAATTTGGCTACAAGGACGGAAAAACGGGGGACTCCGACCCTTCCCACACACCCCTTAGCAAAAATAAAAGCTTGCCCACTTTAAAAATTCGCGTTGGGGTGTGTTAGAAAAAAATTGTACCAAAATTTAAAATTTTGTAAGTGACAATACAAATTTATTTTCCAATAACACCGTTGTATTATATGTATAGTACTAATGGGGTTATGTTTTTTGTACCCAAAAAGTAAATCAAAACAACATCAACAAATTTTAAAATTTAAAAAAAAGTCTGGTTTATTATTGTAATTATTAATTTAATATTAGGACATTTTTTGTAAAAGTGGGATGAGTGAGCATCGAGGGTACAGTTCTGTAACCCAACGTAACAAGCCCCACTTAACTTCCCCCAATTATTTGCCGTAATAATTCAGAAATCCCCTTTAAAAACCTCATTCAGGTAAATTCTCACATAATAATTCATAATCTTTGGTTCTAAGAACTCGGATGGTACCGGGGGAGAATTTAATTTTTTTTACTATTTGTTTAAAAAAAGGGGATAGCGGGTTTTCACATAAAAGGGACATTACATTATTAAGGGTGTTTGTGTGGTGTTTTTAATAGTTCCAAAATTAAATAAATTTGCATCCCAGTGTGCGGGAATTTTAATTTCCTATAATTTTTGTAATATTAATGGATTTGTATAAACATTTTTAAAATTAACACTAAGCCCATGAGGCAGGACTGTAAATGCTATAGTTTTTAATTTTCAAGCCCATGGGCTAGGACTGTAAATGCTATTTTTAATTTGCTAAACCCAGTTAGGGCTGGGAAATTAATTTCGCCCTTTCTGACTATAATAAAAATTAAATTAATTTGTTAAACAAAATATTTGGCTAGGTATTTGGGGGCATATGTGAAAATTATACTAGTCCTTTGTATAATCTGTACAGCCAGTTTCTTTAGGACCATCTTGAGGCAAGTGAAATTTAATGAAAAGGGAAAAATCCCTAAAAATTAAACACAAGGCATCATTAAATAAAAAAAAGGGAAATGTACAAGGCTTAAAATAAATCCTTTTAAATTTTTAAATAAAAAAACTGGAATAAGGTTAATTTAAAATTTATATTTAGAATCATTAGAGAACGGGTATGTGCAATATAAATCAAAGGGAAATTTCTGGTCAAAATGTGGGCTGCGTACATTGGAGGAATGACCAGCAGATGTCACAAAATTATTTTATTCAAAGGGCGGGTCAGAAGCGATGCTTACCCCCTGAGTCAAGGGTTTCAAAATATAGACCAGTTACAGAGGCAGTTGACTTGAAGAGGAAACTTAGGGAAAAAGGAAGCAAGGTAATTAGACCTAATTTACTAATTTACAAAAATTTGGGGTAAAATTAGAAAGGACTTTTAAGCCCTTTGGTAATAGGTTTGATTTGGGCAATCAGACTGGATATTAAGTGCCTCAAATATCCGGGTTTTTTTTTCTCCAGAAAAAATAAGTTTTGGGGTCACACAAAATTGTTCATTACAGACCACCAATCAAAAAATTTTTAACACTGAGCAAAAAAATAAGTATGATGTACTTCAGTTCACACAATTGAAAAAAAAATTCAATAAAATAATCCTCAAAATCATCCTAAAAAAGGGGTTAAAAAGGCACCATAAAGTGTCAGAACAAAAAAAAATTTCTCCAATCAAATTAAGGGGAATAAAAACCTTAATGGGAGTGCCTAGTTAAAAGGCTAAGTTAAAAAAAGGAAGGATTTCTTTTTTTGTCTCTAGAATTGTAATGCTTACATTTAGGGAGTCAAGGTGCAAAAATTAGAGGAAATTGACAGATGTACAAATGTTTTGGGGGCATAATGTAAAAGGGGTTTTATGCCAAACGAAAAATTTTTATCAATGCCACAAAGGAAGGCATCATGTATAATGAGTAAGGGTTTTTAACTCATAAAAAAGATAATAATAAAGATAATGAGTTTGCCCTGGCCCAGCATTACTAAGAAAAATTGCAGCAAAGTTAAAGAGAGGCAAGCGAAGTACCAAACCTGTAGTGATGTAGAATTCGGGGTAAAAGGCATAATCAAGATATTAAACTACAATACTGGTCCCAAGGGTCAAACGCACTTTTTATAAAAAAGTAGTTGCCCTTAAAAGAATGAAAGTGCAAAAGGGGTACCTACAAATTTAAATTTTTCTGGTTTTTTTTGTCAATAAAAGGGCCCAAATTTATGAACTGTGTAGTAAATGTCACTGGGCAATGAAAAAACCACATCAATGCAGTTTGGGAAATAGGGTTCCCTTTGCTGGTAGGGCTCTTGAACAGGGAATTTGATCTGTGTTCAGTTCCCAACTGAGCCGGGACCCTCCATTACACTTCCCCCCCCCTCCAATCACAAGCACTGTATAATCGCTACGGGTTTGGCGCTCGGCTATTATTATAATTATAATAATTTTGGACCAAAAGTAACTTAGAAACCTCACCTAACCTCTCTTAAATTCTGCTATAAATTCTGCTATAAATTGCTATAAATTCTGCTATATTTATCGTAGGCTAGTTTACATTTATTAAAAATACTTAAAATAAATGATATGTATTTTTTTCTTTATGTTCATCCCGAATTTGGTAGAATTGTGGCTGGCACATATGTTCTTTCTGGCCATTTCTCATAAAGAGGACTTGCCAAATAGCCAAAAACCCATTGACTTTAAATGGCACATCCCCCCTCCGTCTTTATCAAGAAAACATATTTTGCACTTTTTATTTTTTAACTTAAAACCCCTCACTGGTCTATTTTTTATGACATCGCTAGTCCTCAAAGCTTTTAATTCAAAAAAGCTTGTTTTAATGTTGCCTGGTTTTAAAAACTCGACCATATTTTTTAAACCCTCTTTCCCTTTTGAGCTCAAGGAATCAGAATTGTTTTTGAATATTTTTTTTTCCCCAAAGTCACCTTGCTTTTCACTTCTCTCTTAGGTTTAAACAATCTTTAGGACTTCAAAAGGATTGATGCAACTGATGACAATTCAGATCTTGGTTTTTCCAGAGAGGAAACGAACGGACACAAAACGGGGAATTTTTTTTTTTCTACTGCACATACTGATGTCCCTCTATATTTTTGCAAAAGGATTGTTTTTTTATACCTCGTGTGCGCGGTCTTCCTGTCGCCTGGAAAAATGTTGCAGCAAAGAACTTTGATATTTCCCTGAGTAAAGTAACAGTAAACATTGTAACTTTTCCTTAAAACCAGCCCAAATGTTTACTCCCCGAAGCTGGAAGTTCTTAATAAAAAACTTTCCCGGTTTTTTTCCACATGTGTCGCACCCTGGCACCCTGGACACTCAACTCTAAATGCTTCTTTTGGTTTCAAAACTCTGTTTCTCCCGAATGTCTGTTCGATATTTGCAAATTATAAAACGTTAAAATTTGCCATGTACCCTTTCTCAGGCTGGGCTCATATAGAAAAAAGAAGTCGGGTTTAAGTAGCACTGTCAAGAGGTCAAAATCATTTCTCTTTAATGATTAATCCAACTTTGTAGGAAAAAAGCAATATGGCCATGCGGATACCAAAAATGTGGGACTTTTCCCACCCCTTGGAAAAATACTTTCTTTTTAAATGACCAATACCCTCAAAAAAATTACAATCCCTTGCTCAAACTGAGCTTTTTTTGTCTTTTTTACTTTGGGAATTTGCTAAGCTTCCTCTGCTTTGAAAGATATGACTTTTTTACATTTTTTAAACTGGATACAGTTATGAAATACTGGCAGACAGAATTTGTTAGTTTTTGCTGGTGATGGCCAGTTTCTGACATAAACCAACCCATCCTGAAATTCTATATTACTTTACGATTAAAAAACCCCTAAATATTTTTCTTTTTCTGGAGTACAGCTTTTGTACCCGATCACAAATCAAAAAACCCGGTGTTTATTTTTTTGGAAAATGCCGATGATTTGGTTTAACAATTTCTAAAAGTGTCATCAACCACAAACCAAAAAGACCTTCCTATGCTTACTCTAGACTTTGTTACTGGACTTGTCTTGAAAATCAATTTTACTTCTTTAAACATTACTCCAAGTTGCGCACTGACCCTTCACGTAACGTTTTTCACATGATGTCAAAATTTAAAAAAATTCAGGGGGAAGCACAGCAGCATCTATTCTGCGGATGAAGCTTGAGGTAGTACCTGAGATTTACCCGGAGAGATTCCGGGGGCAACGCCCCCGCGCCCGGTCTGTGACCAGCCTCCTTAGGTCGTTCCCAGGGTGGACCCACACCATCGACTAACCCCAAGTCCCATTTTACTGATGGGGAACAAGACAACAGGTGGAAAGAAAACACGTCCAATGTTTTTTACTCGGGTGGGAAACAACCCAGGCCCTCACCGTGTGAAGCGAGAGCGTTAACCACCAGGCCACCAGAGCCCCAGACTGATTGTTGGGCTGCTTTTGCTTCACTGTTTCGAACTCCAGACTGAAGCTGCAAATCTCACAGTGACCAAGTTTATTTTTCAAAGTTAGCAACTCCTTGCTTATAAACATATGCCTCTACGTCATGCTAATCAGAATGTGCTTAGGCATTGACCATTGTCAGGTGAAGAGCACAAGCCTGTTCAGTCAAATGTTTTCTGAATCATATTTTCCAGTAAGTACTATTTTTCAAAACTCTTCTATTTCACCTGGGACTACATCCTGCGATCTTTCAAGGCGGCTGCCAGTTTGAGGCCAATGCATTTACACTGACCTGTGAAGAGAGTTAGTGATAAAATCTCACAGCTGTCTGCAGCATGGAAAATGCTGTTTTCTGTACCCATGTTGAATGCCATTTTGATGACCTGTGCCTGATACATGGCATCACTGAAGAGAGAGAATTTATCTTTCTTCTTATCGTGCTTTAGAAGTTTTTGTTTTAGTTTATGAATGCTTTACTCTAGATTTGGAAAGTTACTTAGTATCTTGAGATTTTACCGACGTTCACAATTTCACATTGTTGAACCACTCGTGTTGGATAAGACAGCACAACTTTCCAAAGGTTAGACAGAAGGCTTTCCTTTTTTCGCATTTTCTCTCCTCTTTAATTCAGCTGGCCTTGTTTACTGTTTCCAGCATGAACGATGGCAATGTCTCTAATGATAGAAGACACTTACTTTTGATTGAATTAAGACACATGTGCAACATCTGGGTATCTTTACTGCAGACGTTTCGCCATCCAGTGGTTTTATCAATACAAATTCCAGGACATAACTTGAAGACAGTAGAACTATGTACGGAGGACATGTACATAACCTTCACGACTACGACAACTACGTCTACAACTAACCCATCTCTTTGGGTAAAACCTACTTCCACTGGGGAATCCCGCCTACTAGTGATTATGCCCTCGTCTGCTACCCGTCCCATTTCCACCTGACGTTAGTATATAAGCGTCAAGCGCCTTGCTTCTGCTTCAGAATCTCCACGACTACGGTGCTCTTCGCACCAACTCCAAGGTTGAGGGACTGATTACCTCATCTTCTGTACATAGTTCTACTGTCTTCAAATTATGTTCTGAAATTTGTATTGCTAAAGCCACTGGATGGCGAAACGTCTACAATAAAGATACCCAGATGTTGCACATGTGTCTCAATTTCATCTTGTCGGTATTGTATACCATTCTTGTACAGCTTTTGATTCAGTTGAGCAATTTTTCATCACCTTTATCCTGAGCAATCCTCTGGATGGTTGTTCCTTCTCTTATATTAAACTCAGTTGTATTTTCATTTTCTAGTATGGCTCTGCCATGTTTCCTTTTTTCATTTTATGGCCAACCTATTTCAAAATATTTAGTCATTTTGAGATAGCACTGTGTTACCCGATGACGCTCGTGGAGCTCTCTCAGTTGGCTCTGAAGAGTCAGATGTGTAAACACCAGAAAACCTTTTAAAACTTACACTATCTTTTTTGTGAAGTTATTACGACGGGTTTCGTGGCACCCATGATCAGTTATCCGTTGTTCAGAGATATTTTGACTTATATTTTCCATCCTAGAAAAGCAATTGTCCTGTTTAAAGCTCAGGTCCGCTAGTTCTTGAGGCATTTGAATCTATCATCAAGATCCTTTATATCTTTTGAGTCAGTTAAATGAGTATCAGTTATTTCCTTTGCTGTGGATAATGTATGTTTCATGCAGCCCTTCCTCATTTTCATTTTTTTCCACAGGAGGCGACTCATTCAAGTCGCCTCCTCTAAAAAACAGTAACACATCTACAGAGATCCAATAAAAGCGCCTCTAACACCACTGAGGTCTGTGGTCACCTGCGGTCATACCTGCCTAAGCTCTTGAGAGTTAGCGTGGGCTGTTACCAAGCACCATGGCTTGTTGTAGTGTTTTAGAATCTCAGGTTCAAGTGCTGAAGAAGGAGATTCTACTTCTCCAGGAGAAAAATAGGAGGCTGAAGCTTCGCATAGATGAGTTTATGAGCGAGTGTGAGAAGGATTTAGCTGATAAGGAAGGAATGGTCGCCAGCAGTGATAGTGGCATCCTCTGTAAGTGGCAAGTGGTTCACAGTTCAGGAAGAAGGAAGATGAGGAGAGTTAATAGAGAAGATGAGAAGGTAGGAAATCGACTCTCTGTTCTCCAAGACGAGTGTACTTCAGTGGTTAGTGAGGTTGAAGGTACCACTGATTCCCCTGCTAATCAAGCTAAAAGTATTTTAATAGTAGGCGATTCTCAGGTAAGATATGTGGACCGTGCATTTTGTAACAGAGACAGAAAGGTCAGACAGAGAGTGTGCCTTCCTGGAGCTGGTGTTGGTGACATAGTTAGCAGGTTGGATAATATTATGGCAGGTAATGGGAACAAGCCCATTATCTGTCTTAGTGCTTGGGATAATGACATTGGGAAGGGCAGGAGAGAGGAGCTGCTGGATAAGTACAGGTTAGCCATAGAAGTAGTTAGGTCTAAGGGAGGGATCCCAGTCATATGTAGCATCTAGCCTAGAAAGGGAGTGAGCAATAAATGG
This sequence comes from Cherax quadricarinatus, assembly GCF_026875155.1. Classification (NCBI taxonomy): domain Eukaryota; kingdom Metazoa; phylum Arthropoda; class Malacostraca; order Decapoda; family Parastacidae; genus Cherax; species Cherax quadricarinatus. The sequence goes on along the minus strand of NW_026478173.1, from coordinate 14,968 downwards.
ATGTCTAGGGCAACTGGTATAAATTGCTGGCTAGACAGGTACTGCAAGGAACTTCCAATCCCATTCATTGATAACTGGGACCTATTCTTTGGCAAACGTGATATGTATGCAAGGGATGGGGTTCATTTCTCTGGGGACGGAATGGTTGCATTAGCCAATTCAGTTGAGAGGGTAATTAATGACTTGTCTAGGAATTTAAACTAATAGATTATAGAGGTATGGGTGTTTGTGGGAAACAATCAGGCTGCAGCATTAGGGTTAAAAATAGCAGTTATTACCGGGATACCTCAGGGATATGTTTAAAAGACAATATGCAAAATAAAGTTGCTAGTAATGGCAAATCAATTTATCAACAAACAAAGAGAGATAGTAGATGGCAACGAGTGACCAGCTCCCTTAAGGTTTACTATACAAATAGTAAAAGTCTAAGAAATAAGATAGATGAGCTAAGATTACTTGCAAGTGTAGGTAATATAGACATTATTGGTATAACAGAGAGGTGGTTCAACCTGAAAGATAGATAAATGACTTCTGAGTGCAACATACAGGGTTATAAACTATTCCACCCTGATAGAGTCAACAGGAAGGGTGGTGGAGTGTCGATGTTTGTCTTAGAAAATTTAAATTGTTGTCTTAGATATGATATAAGATTAGAAACATCGAACACAGAATCTGTTTGGCTACAGTTTCTCGATGGACGTGACAAATTAATTCTGGGTGTGATTTATAGGCCCCAAAACCTTGATAGGGAGTGCAGTAAGCTGTTATGGGACGAAGTTCATATGGCATCTAGATATGAAAATGTTGTGATAATGGGAGATTTTAACTTTAGACAAATTGATTGGAACAATATGACAGGAAATCTTGAGTCTAGTGACTTTCTTGATACAGTTCAGGATTGCTTTTTAGAACAGGTTGTGACAGAACCAACTAAAGGAAACAATCTGCGTGACTTGGTTCTTGTCAACAAAGATTCACTAATTAATAATCTTGAGGTTAATGATGAGCTTGGGGAAAGTGATCACAAATCACTTAGTTTCAATATATCATGGGATTACCCAGATAACTGCAATCAAATCTCTGTCCCAGATTTTCGCTTGGCCGACTTCATGGGACTGAAAAATTACGTGAGTGGGCTAAATTGGGATGTCCTGACTATGAGTCAGGTAGGTGACCTTGGTTGCTAATATGACGTTTTTCAGAGCATAGTTCTAGCTGCCCAGACAACTTTTGCTCCTAGTAGGGAAATTAGATGTAAAAAAAAATGATCCCAAATGGATGAACAATAGATAAAAACATCTCATTGATCAAAAGAGAGGCATATATAGGCGTATCAAAAGAAGGGATGGGCAGTTAAGAAATCAATACATTCAATTCAAGAGAAACATAAATAAAGGAAAAAGAAAAGCAAAAACGGATTATGAGGCTAAGATCGCAAGGGATTCAAAGATTAACCCAAAAGGGTTCTTTCAGATATACAGAAGTAAGATTAGGGACAAGATTGGCCCACTTAAGAGTAACTATGGTCAGATCACTGACAGTGATAAGGATATGTGTGAAATTCTAAATACCTACTTCCTCTCAGTTTTCACCCAGGAAAATGCTAGCGATATCCCTGAAATAATAGATTATGTAGAACAGGATAATAAACTATGTACGATTTCGGTAACTAGTGACATCGTCCACAGATAAATAGAGAAACTGAAACCTAACAAATCCCCAGGTCCTGATGAACTGTTTGCAAGGGTGTTAAAGGAATGTAAAGAGGAACTTAGCATACCTTTGCCTAATCTTCTTAACATATCACTAGAGCACTCCAGGATGATTTGAATAGACTGATGCAATGGTCGGAGAAGTGTCAAATGCAGTTTAATATTGACAAATGCAAAGTTCTAAATGTTGGACAGTTAAATAACCATACAACATATAAACTAAATAATGTGGATCTTAATATTACTGATTGCGAAAAGGATTTAGGAGTTCTGGTTAGCAGTAATCTAAAACCAAGACAACAGTGCATTAGTGTTCACAATAAAGCTAAAAAATTTCTTGGCTTCATATCTAGAAGTATAAATAATAGAAGTCCTCAATTTGGGTTCTTCAACTCTATTTACCCTTTGGGTTAGGCCTCATTAGAGTATGCTACTCAGTTCTGGTCACCGTATTACAGAATGGATATAAATGCTCTGGAAAACGTACAGAGGAGGATGACAAAGATGATCCCATGTATCAGAAATCTTCCCTATGAGGATAGACTGAGGGCCCTGAATCTCCCACTCTTCGAAAGGCGTAGAATTAGGGGGATATAATCGGGGTTTATAAATGGAAAACAGGAATAAATAAAGGGGATGTAAATAGCGTGCTGAAAATTTTCCAGCCAAGACGGACTTGCAGCAAGGGTTTTTAAAAAGTTAGAAAATTCAGATTCCGGGAAAGATATAGGAAAGCACTGGTTTGATAATAGAGTTGTGGATGAGTGGAACAAACTCCCGAGTACAGTTATTCAGGGTAAAACGTCAGTGGTCAGTCGTCACGTGAGGTCACAGACCCTGAACTGCTTTGGGGATTAGCGTGGACGGTTACAAAGCATGGCTTGCTTCTGCAGTGTTTTAAAAACTGAGGTTGGGGAGTTGAAGGAGGAGGTCTTGCTTCTCCAGGAGGGGATTAGGAGGCTGAAGGTCCCCTCAATGGGTCGGGAAGAGTGTGAGGTGGCTGGAGTTGTGGGGAATGAGACTTCTAGCAGTGAGGTGCAGTCTGTCTCTCGCTGTAAGGAGGCTGTAGTTGGGGAGGTAGCAACGGCTACCACAGTGAGGTGCAGCCCAGCACCTGCTACAAGTGGCGAGTTGTTCACAGTAATGGGAGGCGCATCAGAATAAGGAAAAATTAAGAGTGAAGATCTGAAGGTAGGAAATCGCTTCTCTGTTCCCCCAGGATGAATGTACTTCAGTGGCCATGAAGGTAAGGGACTACTGCCCCTGCTAATGAAGGTAAGCGCATTCTTTTGGGTTTGGGGACTCTCAGGTAAGATATATTGACCGTTTCTTTTTGTAATAGGAATAAGAAGATGAGAGATAGAGTGTGCTTCCCTGGAGCTGGTGTGGGGACATTGTCAACAGGCTGGATAATATCATGTCAGGGAATGGGAACAAGCCCATTATCTGTCTCATTTCTGGTGGAAATGATATTGGAAGGGTAGGAGAGAAGAGCTGCTAGATAAGTACAGGTCAGCTATAGATTTCATTAAAATCTAAGGGAGGGATCCCAATCATATGTAGCATCTTGCCTAAAGGGGAGTAGGGAAAAGAATGGTGTCAGGGCAATTGGTGTAAATTGCTGGCTAGACAGATACTGCAAGGAACTTGCCCAATCCCATTCATTGACAACTGGAACCCAAATTTTAAAAAGGAAAACATGATATGTATGCAAGGATGGGGTACAAACTCCTGGGTCAGGGGGGGTACACTTGCAGACTCGATTGAGAAGGCCATTGGTGAAAATGCCTATGATTTTAAACTGATGGAAGATAGAGGTATGGGTGTGTGTGGGAAACAAGCAGGTTGCAACACTAGGGTTGGAAACAGTAAATGTATAAAAGGCATTCAGCATGAAGTTATAAATAAAGACAATAGAACAGGTCAGCAAACAAAGGGGAACAGCAGAGGGCAGCAAGGGACTAGCTCCCTTAAGGTTTACTATACTAATAGCAGGAGTGTTAGAAATAAGATAGATGAGCTAAGATTAATTGCAAGTGCAGGAAACATAGATATTATTGCTATAACAGAGACCTGGCTCAATCTGAAAGATAGAGAGATGCCCTCTGAAAGTCACATACAAGGCTATAAATTATTCCACACTGACAGGGTCAACAGGAAAGGTGGTGGAGTAGCGATGTATGTCAGAGACAATTTAAATTGTTGTGTTAGACAAGATATTAAATTAGAAGCGTCAGCCACTGAATCTGTTTGGTTACAGCTTCTCGAGGGCCGAGAAAAAACTAATTTTGGGTGTGATTTACAGGGCCCCAAATCTTGATAGGGAGTGCAGTAAACTTCTATGGGACGAAATTCGTAAGGCATCTACATACGAAAATGTTGTGCTAATGGGAGATTTCAACTATAGACAGATTGACTGGAGCAATTTGACAGGAAATTTAGAGTCGGGTGACTTTCTTGATACGATCCAGGATTGTTTTTTAAAACAGTTTGTGACAGAGCCAACTAGGGGAAATAACCTCCTTGACTTGGTTCTTGCCAGTAGGGAAACACTAATTAATAATCTGAGGTTAATGATGAGCTTGGGGAGAGTGATCACAAATCACTCAGTTTTAATATATCATGGAATTCCCCTAATAATGGCAATCAAGTCTCCGTCCCTGACTTTCGCTTGGCTGATTTCATAGGACTGAAAAATTACTTAGGTGGGCTGAACTGGAATGACCTGACTAAGGGTCAGGTAGGTGGTGATGGTTGCCGATATGATGCTTTCCAGGGCATAGTTCTAGCTGCTCAGTCAAATTATGTTCCAAATAGGGAAATCAGATCAAACAAAAATGATCCTAAATGGATGAACAATAGATTAAAATATCTGATTGGTCAAAAGAGAGGCATATATAGGCAAATCAAAAGAGGAGAGGGGCAATTAAGAAATCGATATATTCAGTTAAAGAGAGAAATAAAAAAGGGAATTAGAAAAGCAAAAAGAGATTATGAGGTTAAAGTTGCAAAAGAACGAAGACTAACCCAAAAGGATTCTTTCAGGTATACAGAAGTAAGATCAGGGACAAGATAGGCCCACTCAAAAGTTCCTCGGGTCAGCTCACTGACAGTGATAAGGAAATGTGTAGAATTTTTAACACATACTTCCTCTCAGTTTTTACACAGGAGGATACCGCGATATTCCAGTAATGATAAATTATGTAGAACAGGACGATAATAAACTGTGCACTATTAGGGTCACAAGTGACATGGTCCTTAGGCAAATAGATAAATTAAAACCTAACAAATCCCCAGGCCCTGATGAACTGTATGCAAGGGTTCTAAAGGAATGTAAAGAGGAGCTTAGCACACCTTTGGCTAATCTTTTCAACATATCACTACAAACTGGCATGGTGCCAGATAAGTGGAAAATGGCAAATGTGATACCTATTTTCAAAACAGGTGACAGGTCCTTAGCTTCGAACTATAGACCAATAAGCCTAACCTCCATAGTGGGAAAATTTATGGAATCAATAATTGCCGAGGCAGTTCGTAGCCATCTTGAAAAGCATAAATTAATCAACGAATCTCAGCATGGTTTTACAAAGGGGCGTTCCTGCCTTACGAATTTATTAACTTTTTCACTAAGGTATTTGAGGAGGTAGATCATGGTAATGAATATGATATTGTGTATATGGACTTCAGTAAGGCTTTTGACAGGGTCCCACATCAGAGACTATGAGGAAAATTAAAGCACATGGAATAGGAGGAGAAATTTTTTCCTGGATAGAGGCATGGTTGACAAATAGGCAGCAGAGAGTTTGCATAAATGGGGAAGAAATCAGAGTGGGGAAGCGTCACGAGCGGTGTTCCACAGGGGTCAGTGTTGGGCCCCCTGCTGTTCACAATCTACATAAACGACATAGATGAGGGCATAAAGAGCGACTCGGCAAGTTTGCCGATGACACCAAAATAGGCCGTCGAATTCATTCTGACGAGGACATTCGAGCACTCCAGGAAGATTTGAATAGACTGATGCAGTGGTCGGAGAAGTGGCAGATGCAGTTTAATATAGACAAATGCAAAGTTCTAAATGTTGGACAGGACAATAACCATGCCACATATAAACTAAATAATGTAGATCTTAATATTACGGTTTGTGAAAAGATTTAGGAGTTCTGGTTAGCAGTAATCTGAAACCAAGACAACAGTGCATAAGTGTTCGCAATAAAGCTAATAGAATCCTTGGCTTCATATCAAGAAGCATAAATAATAAGAGTCCTCAGGTTGTTCTTCAACTCTATACATCCTTGGTTAGGCCTCATTTAGATTATGCTGCACAGTTTTGGTCACCGTATTACAGAATGGATATAAATTCTCTGGAAAATGTACAAAGGAGGATGACAAAGATGATCCCCTGTATCAGAAACCTTCCCCATGAGGATAGACTAAGGGCCCTGAAACTGCACTCTCTAGAAAGACGTAGAATTAGGGGGATATGATTGAGGTGTATAAATGGAAGACAGGAATAAATAAAGGGGATGTAAATAGTGTGCTGAAAATATCTAGCCTAGACAGGACTCGCAGCAATGGTTTTAAGTTGGAAAAATTCAGATTCAGGAAGGATATAGGAAAGTACTGGTTTGGTAATAGAGTTGTGGATGAGTGGAACAAACTCCCAAGTACCGTTATAGAGGCCAGAACGTTGTGTAGCTTTAAAAATAGGTTGGATAAATACATGAGTAGATGTGGGTGGGTGTGAGTTAGACCTGATAGCTTGTGCTAACAGGTCGGTTGCCCTGTTCCTCCCTTAAGTCAATGTGACCTGACCTGACTAGGTTGGGTGCATTGGCTTAAGCCGGTAGGAGACTTGGACCTGCCTCGCATGGGCCAGTAGGCCTTCTGCAGTGTTCCTTCGTTCTTATGTTCTTCTTAAGAGTTGGTGTGGGTGGGTGTGAATTGGATCTGACTAGCTTGTGCTGCTGGGTCTGGTGCAGTGCTCCATCCTTGAGTGGAGGTGACCAGACTTGGTAGGTCATTGGCTTAATTCGGGGGGGGGGGGGGGATTCATTGGGCTAATCCAGGGGGGACAGGGACCTTCTCCGCATGGGTCAGTAGGCCTGTTGCAGTGTTCCTTCTTTCTTATGTTCTTATGTTCTAATGACACTGCGCAACTTGGAAAGAGTGGGTTCCATTTCTTCTGTGTAAAACAAAGAATGCAAAGACTGACTATTCGGTGAGTATTTGAATAGTGTTTAAAAAGGAAACACATTTAAGATGTACCAACGCATAAATGTTTGAAGTCAACCAGAAGAGGCGTTTTCTAATTATTAAATTTAAGCCTACTTATTTAAAAAACTGGAACTTTAAAAATTTCATAACCCAAGCAAAGATTTCTTTTAAAATAACTTAAAAACAATGAAAGGTTGAAGATTATGAGAAGTCGTTATACAGTAATTGCTCCAAATCCAACTATTTCATTTTTTATATTAATTCCACTAAAGCCTTCGAATTTGTACCTAAAGAGCCAATAGTTTCAAGGCAAATTTCTACTTAGGGACTGCACGTGTTCATATTTGTAGCCATGACGAAAATTTTGAAAGTTTCTGAATAAAATTCAATATTACTTTTTTTTTAAAAAAATAGAAAGGGGAACGAATTGAAGCAAAATCAACGCTGCTTTCCGGAAAAAACATCAGGAATGAAAAATTTAAACAGATAGAGAAACTTTTTTCAGTTATTACATGACTCCGTGATTCCAAATAATAAACCCTTAATTGAAAAAAGTGCCGGGGGAAGTTTTGTGACATGAAAGCGAAATAAATGGTGCTATCTGGCCCCAAAAAAGCTTGGCCTTAAATATTAAAAAACAATTGGAAGGGGGACACTGAAATAATTTTAAAATGATTAAAAAATTAAATTTTTTTAAAATTTACAATAAATATTAGCAAATGTCTAAGTAGTGCACTTTTAAATTTTCCCGTTTCCCTTTTGTTCCCAAATGACTTTAGTCACAGGCACTTACACAACCAGTTTTTTTAAAATTTTCATACTTTACCTGGTTTTGACAATCAAATTGATCGAAAGAAGTTTCTTGTTTGTGAAAAAAATAAAAACGATAGTGGGAAAAAAAAAAAGAAAAATGAAAAAAAAATTCGAACAACTTTATTGAATAATTTCCCTTCGGGGGTTCCCTAAAAAAAATGATTCAACCACCCTCCAATTGGCTATTTAATAGAAAGTGCCTAAAGTTAAAATTAAAAATTTTAAATTTAATTTTAAGTTTCGAACTTTCCGTTATTTTATTCAGTATGTGAAGCAAGTTTCAAAGCAGTTTTATGTTTTTCCCAGAGTAAATTTATCAACGGGAATCCACAAAAATTTTTTTTGCAAGGGTATTTTTGACATGGGGAAATTACCTTTATTCAAGATAAACGAGGGTTTCCCTTGCAGCCCAACAATAAAAACACAATCGAACCAGGCCATCTCTTTTGTTCCAAGGACAAGTGAAAAAATGAAAAATTGTATTTTACAACGGAGACCAGATTTTTTTTGGAAATAACCAATGAAAATTTTGCATTTTTTTGGGATTTTAGCTTGTCTACATTACTTTACCCTATATAATAATATATATAATTAAATATATATATAATATATAATATATATATATATATATATAAATTATATATATATATTATATATATATATATATTTAAAATATAATATATATATATAAATATATTAAATATTATATATATATAATATATATATATATAGGTGTATTTCGGCAGGGGACAGGATCAATTTCGGCTTCAGGGTTTGTGTGTACACAGCAAAAGGGAAAGTATGCCGGGCATGGGGAGGTCAATACACAAAAGAGAAGCCTGCCACACCCTTTTCCCCAGTCAACGGAACCCAAGTGCAAGGGCGCGGAATAAAAAGCGCCCCGATGGAGCCCTATGCTCCCTTTGGGAAAGGAGGGGAAAGCAGATTCCTGGGACTACACTGTCCCGCCAAATTGGCGGCCCTACTTGCCAAAACCCGTAGTGGAAGGGGGGAGCTGCCACCACGGGGAGACCCAGAAGACCCGCAAAATAAAACCCTTTCCCCCCTTGTATAACTTCACCCAATAGGTCGGAGCCCTTGAACAGGGGCAAGTGTGCTCTAAATTCCTAATAGAGTGGGTGAAAACTATCATAAAAACCCAAGGCCACAGGGCGACCATTCCTTTTTCGAGACTCATGTTGCAATCCAGAGGGGAAAATGCCTGCGCATTCGGGGACGGGGCCCCCCGGGGAGCTGGACGAAGATTCGAGATGTAGCTCTCAGTTCCCTATATTGTTTTATTTCTATCGTATTTTTGTGAATTTTTGTAAATGTATTTTGTCTTTAAAAAATATACATAAAATAGGGGGTGGTTTGGGAAAATTTCTCCAACATTTTGGGGAAAACCTTGAGTTTCCCTAAGAAAGGTTTATTCTTTTTTTTCTGGGAGAGGGCCCCTATAAAAGTTCTAGAGGTGGTACCCCTTTTTTTTTATTAAAATTATATTATATATAATATAATAATATTATATAATATATATTATAAAATTTAAATAATAATATATATATATATTATATAATGTTTATTAAATAAAATATATATAAATATATTTTATATAATATATTATAAAAAATTATAATTATAATATATATATTAAATAATATATATATCAAGGCTTAACATACTTAAGAACACAAAAAAAGGGAACATTGCGGGGCCTTTACCCATGCTAAGAAAACCTTTTAAATCGCAACCCCTATTGTAAAAGGGCCCACCAAAGGGAACCCTCTTCACTTCCCCATTATAACTAAATGAAAACTATGCAAATTTCACCTTCCCAGTGACCCACGGGCAGTGTTCCACTCGTTAACTATTTCTTTTTCCAAACCGGTACTTTTTAGCCCTTATTTCGAATTTTTTTTTGGAGGATACCCTCAGAATTTACTTATACCCCCTTTATTCAACCCCTTTTCCACTTTTTACACTTCAATCTTCTCCCCCTTTTGACCTTAAAGACCCCCCTTTGTGTTGGGTGAAACAATTCCAACGTTAAATTATGATAGGTAAGACTCTAAAGGAAACAGGGCGTTTTCCCCTAGCGGGTCTTAGTCAAATTTGAGGCGCTACTGAGGTTCTCGACATATGACGAAGTCTTCCGCTGGTTTACATTTCATCAATTAAAAAATTTTAAATTTTTACGAGGAAGGGGGTGTGATGTTTTGTTTACTATTTAAAAGTCGGGATACGTGTGATTTTTTTTATACTAAAAAAAATTTTTGATTGTTCTTCTGGAAACAGTTAATGTAACTTTTTGGTACATTATCTTGGCTGTTTGTTTTAAAATTTCTCGTTTTTCAGTCCCATTCATTTTTTTTCAAAACGAACCTATAATGTTTTAAAATATTTTTTATAATTTGACTACATGGGGGTTCCGAAAATTTTAAAAAAATTTTAAATGTCTTTCTTCAAAATGAGGTTTGGGAAAAATTTGTTTTTTGTTTAGGGATGGTTATCAAATAAACTCTCTCCACAGGAAAATTACTGAATTTCTCTGGTTTTTTCTGCCGACCCTTTGTTTATGCATAAGTTTTTTCATTCATATTTTTTGTCAAATGGGTGAATTTCTAGTCTTTTGGGAGTGGTTTGATATTAAATTTAAAATTTTTATCACACCTTTAGTTCACTTTTAAAGAAAGCTTAATTGACTATTTTTTTCATATTAAATATTTTTTTGTTTTTGGCCCCCATATAAAATAACTTTCATAGCTACAAACAGACGCACAAGGAAGGGGGGCGAAAACGGTATTTTGGAAAAACTGTATAACAAAGCGAGTCGTACCATTAGCTGGCTTGCAGGGACCTCACTGCTTACGAATTCCCTTCCTCCTCATTGTTTTCAGTCCGTAAAAACCCCCCCTTTTCTCACTCCTCGGATGTCAACTTGTACGTATATAATTTTTTCATGCAGGTTTTTTTAAATCTTGACTATTTTTGGAACCGAATTTCGTGACGGAAACAATTGGTAACAAATTTTTAAAAAGAGATAGTTTGAAATTTTTAGCTATAAATCGATTAAACCTTTTTAAAAACCAGGAAATGTACTTTTGTTGAGGGATATAAATATTGCTCTTAAGTGCGATATAGAATGAAAAGAAAATGGAAATAAAACCCCCAAAAAACCCTGTTCAGTATTGTTTGTTCCCTAACAAAAAAAAAAAAGTGGAAGTACAATGAAAATTTTTAATAAATACAATTTTTTTTTTTTTGCATAAAAAATAAATGAAATAAAAGTTTTCATTTTTTAGCTCCTTGATCACCTGTGTGCAAGGACAACACTGCACCCCGGAGTGACGAGTTGCCCTTCAACGGTATTTAAAAATTGTCTGTGCACTTTTACATGCCCAACTAATGATTGGGTGATGGGACCACAAAAATCCTAAACAAACATTCCTTAAAACTTTAAAAGGCCAATTTTCTATAAAATTTCCCGCATCTTTCTTAAAAAATGCTCCCATGTATACTGTCATGATTCACTGATGACTTCTCTTCTTAGTAGGTTATCAGCATAAGCGAGTAATATGATTATAAAACCCTTTCCCTTTAAAAATATACCAATGGGCTACGCACAATAATGAATAGGGTTACGCTGGTGTCACCCTATCAGCGGGTGAACATCGTTAAACTTAGGCATAATAATCAACATCTTGATACTAAACTTGCTGAAGCAGTTAACTGTGAAACAGGACACGTTAACCAGACATTTTGGGGGGGTTGTTAATTTTAAAAGATACAGCTCCCGTTTTATAAAAACTATCTGGCAAATCAGTCGAGGTGAAATAGGAGGCAATCAGTCAGTACGAAACAGCATGCAAAGTCCCATACCGAAATTAGACATGACAGCGTTAAACAGCGATAAAAGAGGGATTTTTTTTTAAGTCATTCGAAAAATAAAAATGGCAGAGGCAATCATAAATAAAGGTCCAATGAAGCAATATACAAAGATGAGGGAGATTTTACAGCAGAAAGGGGAGATGAGGGCCATGGTTGTCAAGGACAGTTTAAAGAGGCAGTTCAGGCCCTCTCCACCAAGCTCCCAAAATTAGCCCAATTATCACTGGTCTTCACACAATAAGAAGAAAAGAGAGAGAGAGAGAAGAAGAGAGAGAGAGAGAGAGAGAGAAAAGAGAGAGAGAGAGAAGGAGAAGGGGAGAGGAGAGAGAAGGGGAGAGAGAGGAGAAGAGATTTTCACATTGCTTGGGGGGAAATTTAAATGGTAGGGGTTTTTAAGCGCTTAGGGAAAAAAAAGCCCTGATTTTCCCACCAAAAATAATGAAACCGGAAGAGAGAAAGTCAAAATAGTCCCCCGTTTTAAAATACGGAAAACAAAAAAATACAGACCCAAACTCACTCCCCTTTAACACTGCAAATTTTTGAGGCAAAACCTCACGGCAATGGGGAGCGTTTTCCTCTTTTATCGCCTTTGTGACTGTCATTTGGCTTTAGTATGTGGCACCCTTCTGAAAGAATCCAGGTCAGCTGTGTGGTAGCAATAGACTTGTGGTGTTACGACCGAGTAGGCACCAGGGGTTTGATAGAACTTCTAGAACTTGGGGTCCTGGGTCGGCACACGCCCTTTTTTAGTGTTTACTCCTGCAGATCTCTAGGGATAAAATCCAGCGATACAGAACAGCAAGATACAAAATTTTGCAAGTTTCCCCAGGGAAGTGTGTGCTTGGGTCATTTTATGTGGTTTTTCTTCAATACCTTTAACTCTCTAATCTCATTTTAGCAGACCATAATAAACTATCACGATTTCGGTAACTAGTGATAGGTCTCAACAAATAAGAAACTAAAAACCAACAAACCCCAGCCCCATAAAATTTTAAGGGTTTAAAGGAATGTAAAGAGGGAATTAGATGCCTTTGGTTATCTTTTCAACATATCACTGCAACCTACATAGTTCTGTAAAAGGAAAATGAAAATATTTTATTTATTATATTATCACACTTGGGGGGATTCCCACCAGGCAGGGTGGCCTGAAAAAGAAAAACTTTCACCATCATTCACTCCATCACTGTCTTGCCAGAAGGGTGCTTTACACTACAGTTTTTAAACTGCAACATTAACACTCCTCCTTCAGAGTGCAGGCACTTTTAACTCCCATCTCCAGGACTCAAGCCCGGGCCCCTGCCGGTTTCCCTAAAATCCCTTCATAAATGTTACTTTGCTCACAAATCCAACAGCACGTCAAGTATTAAAAACCATTTGTCTCCATTCACTCCTATCAAACACGCTCACGCATGCCTGCTGGAAGCCCAAAGCCCCTCGCACAAAAAAACCTCCTTTTACCCCCTCCCCCCAAACCCCTTCCTAGGCCGACCCCTACCCCGCCTTCCTTCCACTACAGACTGATACACTCTTGAAGCCCATTCTGTTTCGCTCCATTCTCTCTACATGTCCGACCACCTCAACAACCCTTCCCACCCTTTTGGACAACAGTTTTGGTAATCCCGCACCTCCTCCTAACTTCCAAAACAAACGAATTCTCTGCATTATATTCACACCACACATTGCCCTCAGACATGACATCTCCACTGCCTCCAGCCTTCTCCTCGCTGCAACATTCATCACCCCCCTTTCACACCCATATAAGAGCGTTGGTAAAACTATACTCTCATACATTCCCCTCTTTGCCTCCAAGGACAAAGTTCTTTGTCTCCACAAACTCCTAAGTGCACCACTCACTTTTTTTTTTCCCTCATCAATTCTTGATTCACCTCTTTCTTTCATAGACCCATCCGCTGACACGTCACTCCCAAATATCGGGAATACGTTCACCTCCCCATACTCTCTCCCTCCAATCTGATATTCAATCTTTCATCACCTAATCTTTTTGTTATCCTTTCATAACCTTACTCTTTCCTGTATTCACCTTTAATTTTCTTCTTTTGCACACCCTACCAAATTCATCCCCCAAATTCTCTGCAGCTTCTCTTCAGAATCTCCCAAGAGCACAGTGTCATCAGCAAAAGAGCAGCTGTGACAATCCCACTTTGTGTGTGATTCTTTATCTTTTAACTCCACGCCTCTTGCCAAGACCCTCGCATTACTTCTCTTACAACCCCATCAAATAATATTTTAAACAACCACGGTTTGACATCACACATCCTTGTCTAAGGCCTACTTTACTGGAAAAAAATTTCCCTCTTTCCTACATACTCTAACTTTAGCCCCCACTAACCTCGTAAAAACTCTTCACGCTTTTAGTAACCTACCTCCTACACCATACACTTGCAACATCTGCCACATTGCCCCCTATCCACCCTGTCATACGCCTTTTCCAAACCATAAATGCCACAAAAACCTCTCTAGCCTTATCTAAATACTGTTCACTTATATGTTCACTGTAAACACCTGGTCCACCACACCCCCTACCTTTCCCAAAGCCTCCTTGTTCCATCTGCTATCCATTCTCCGTCTTACTCTTAATTCTTTTCCCAATTATAACTCTACCAACACTTTACCAGGTACACCAACATACTTTTCCCCCTATAATTTTTTTCACTCTCTTTTTTCCCCTTTGCCTTTATACAAAGGAAACTATGCATGCTCTCTGCCAAACCCTAGGTACCTTACCCCCTTCCATACATTTATTAAATAATTGCAAACCCAAACCCCTCCAAAACTATATCCCCACCTGCTTTTAAAATTTCTATCTTTATCCCATCAATCCCGGCTGCCTTACCCCCTTTCATTTTACCTACTGGGCCCCACGAACTTCCCCCACACTCACAACTGGCTCTTCCTCACTCCTACAAGATGTTATTCCTCCTTGCCCTATACACGAAATCACAGCTTCCCTATCTTCATCAACATTTAACAATTCCTCAAAAATTCCCTCCATCTTCCCAAATACCTCTAACTCCCCCTTAATAACTCTCCTCTCCTATTTTTAACTGACAAATCCATTTGTTCTCTAGGCTTTCTTAACTTGTTAATCTCACTCCAAAACTTTTTCTTATTTTCAACCAAAATTTGTTGATAACAAACCCCCACTCTCTCAAATTTTCTCTCTTTTACATTGCTTCACCACTCTCTTAACCTCTCTCTTTTTCTCCATATACTCTTCCCTCCTTGCATCACTTCTACTTGTAAAACTTCTCAATGCTAACTTTGTCTCCCTTACACTCTTTACATATCAATTTTTCCAGTCACGAATTTTGGGGGTC
>NW_026478170.1:0-10658 GCF_026875155.1 Cherax quadricarinatus | reverse complement strand
ATTTTGTGTTCTTTATAGTGTATGCTTCTAGACTGTTGTATTCTGAGCACCTCTGCAAAAACAGTGATAATGTGCGAGTGTGGTGAAAGTGTTGAATGATGATGAAAGTATTTTCTTTTTGGGGATTTTCTTTCTTTTTTGGGTCACCCTGCCTCGGTGGGAGACGGCCGACTTGTTGAAAAAAAAAAAAAAAAAAAAATACTATATATACTGTATATACTGTATATACTGTATATACTGTATATATGTATATATATATATATTATATATATATATATATATATAATATATATATATATATTATATATATATATTATATATATATATATATATATTTTTTTTTTTATTTTTTAACATGGGCTGATTCCCATCAAGGCAGGGTGGCCTGAAAAAGAAAAACTTTCATCATCATTCACTCCATCATTGTCTTGCCAGAGGGGTGCTTTACACTACGGTTATTAAACTGCAATAGTAACACCGTTCCTCCAGAGTGCAGACACTGTACTTTCCATCTCCAGGACTCAAGTCCAGCCTGCCAGTTTCCCTGAATCCCTTCATAAATGTTACTTTGCTCACACTCCAACAGCACGTCAAGTACTAAAAACCATTTGTCTCTATTCACTCCTGTCAAATATGCTCACGCATGCTTGCTGGAAGTCCAAGCCCCTCGCACACAAAACTTCCTTTACCCCCTCCCTCCAGCCTTTCCTCGGCCAACCCCTAACCCACCTTCCCTCCACTACAGATTTATACACTCTCGAAGTTATTCTGTTTCGTTCCATTCTCTCTACATGTCTGAACCACCTCAGCTACCCCTCTTCAGCTCTCTGGATAATAGTTTTGGTAATCCCGCACCTCCTAATTTCCAAACTACAAATTCTCTGCATTATATTCAGACCACACATTGCCCTCAGACATGTCATCTCTACTACTTTCTCCTCATTGCAATATTCACCACCCATGCTTCACACCCATATAAAAGTGTTGGTATTACTATACTCTCATACATTCCCCTCTTTGGAGACAAAGTTCTTTGTCTCCAGACTCCTACGTGCATCACTTACCCTTTTCCCCTCATCAATTCTATGATTCACCTCATCCTTCATAGACCCATCTGCTGACACGTCCACTCCTAAATATCTGAATACATTCACCTCCTCCATACTCTCTCCCTCCAATCTGATATCCAATCTTCTATCACCTAAACTTTTTGTTATCTTCATCACCTTCCTCTTTCCTATATTCACTTTTAATTTTCTTCTTTTACATATCCTACCCAGCGCTGTATAGCCCTTGTGGCTTAGTGCTTCTTTTTATTATTATAATAATAATAATAATAATACATACCCTACCAAATTCATCCACCAACCTCTGAAACTTCTCTTCAGAATCTCCCAAAAGGCCAGTGTCATCAGCAAAAAGCAACTGTGACAACTCCCACTTTGTGTTAGATTCTTTATCTTCTTAACCCTTAAACTGTCCAAACGCAGATCTACGTTCACATGCGTAGCGCTCCGACCTTGATTTTCCCCATTTGAAAGCATGTAAAAAAAAAGTAGATCTACGTTCGGAGCCCCCCACATGGACGTAGATCTACGTTTGGACAGTTTAAGGGTTAACTAATGGTTAACAAAAATTAATTAAATCCCTTTATGATGGCAATGATTGTTAAAACTTAATAAAGCAGCACAAGTGTGGTGGGGGTAGCATGTGTGTTTGCCACTGAGGTTTGTGTTGGTCACCTATATTTTATGATGACAGTGTAGGATATTTTCTGCTGTGGGGTCCTAGGAAGGCCCAGCTGAAATATGCCAAGCCTATTTCCTACCTAGTCCTAGAGGCCTATTGTGCCCAGTTGCACCTCTGCCTCTATCCACCGTTGTTGCTCTATCATTGTTGTAGTGCACAAGGGCCAAGTAGGGCCAGTATATAACATAGAAATAATTGCAAGAGAAGTCTCCCACAAGTGACAACAATGGCCAGAAATCCGGAAATGTGTAACAGAAAACATGTTATCAGGGATCAAGATATACATGTACTGTCAATAACCTTGTAGGTAGTCGGTTGGTAGACAGCAACCACCCAGGGAGGTACTACCATCCTGCCAAATGAATGTGAAGCATAAGCCTGTAATTGTTTTGCATGATAGTGGGATTGCCAGTCTCATTTTCTGTCTCATAAACATGCATGGTTGCAAGTACGTCTTGCTACTTCTACTTACACTTGGGTCACACTACACATGCATGTATAAGCATGTGTATACTAGCCCCTCTGGGTTTTTCTTCTATTTTCTTCCTAGTTCTTGTTCGTTTATTTCTGCTTTTGTCCATGGGGAGGTGGAACAGAGTTCTTCCTCCATAAGCTATGAGTGTCGTAAGAGGCGACTAAATGCTGGGAGCAATGGGCTAGTAACCCTTTCTCCTGTATAAATTTCTAAAAACAAGAAAAAGAAAAACTATAAAACTGGAATGTTTGATTGTGCATGGATGTAGTGCAGATAATAAGAAAGAGATGACTGCAAATGTTATGAATGAAAAGTTTACCTGGAGAGAGTTCTGGGGGTCAACGCCCCCATGGCCCGGTCTGTGACCAGGCCCCCTGGTGAATCAGAGCCTGATCAACCAGGCTGTTACTGCTGGTTGCATGCAATCCAATGTACTAGCCACAGCCCAGCTGGTCAGTTACCGACTTTAGGTGTTAGTCCAGTGCCTGCTTGAAGACAGCCAGGGGTCTATTGGTAATCCCCCTTACGTATGCTGGGAGGCATTTGAACAGTCTCGGGCCCCTGACACTTACTGTATTGTCTCTTAACGTGCTAGTGACACCCCTGCTTTTCATTGGGGGGATGTTGCATCGTCTGCCGAGTCTTTTGTTTTCGTTGTGAGTGATTTTCGTGTGCAAGTTTGGTACTAGTCCCTCTAGGATTTTCCAGGTGTATATAATCATGTATCTCTCCCGCCTGCATTCCAGGGAATACAGGTTCAGGAGCTTCCAACGCTCCCAGTAATTAAGGTGTTTTATCTCCGTTATGCGCGCCGTGAAGGTTCTCTGTACATTTTCTAGGTCAGCAATTTCACCTGCCTTGAAAGGTGCTGTTAGTGTGCAGCAGTATTCCAGCTTAGATAGAACAAGTGACCTGAAGAGTGTCATCATGGGCTTGACATCCCTAGTTTTGAAGGTTTTCATTATCCATCCTGTCATTTTTCTAGCAGATGTGATTGATACAATGTTATGGTCCTTGAAGGTGAGATCCTCTGACATGATCACTCCCAGGTCTTTGACGTTGGTTTTTCGCTCTATTTTGTGGCCGGAATTTGTTTTGTACTCTGATGAAGTTTTAATTTCCTCATGTTTACCATATTGGAGTAATTGAAATTTCTCATCGTTGAACTTCATATTGTTTTCTGCAGCCCATTGAAAGATTTGGTTGATGTCCGCCTGGAGCCTTGCAGTGTCTGCAATGGAAAACACTGTCATGCAGATTTGGGTGTCATCTGCAAAGGAAGACACGGTGCTGTGGCTGGCATCCTTGTCTATGTCAGATATGAGGATGAGAAACAAGATGGGATGTCCTACCCCTAATCAAAACAAAGCTGAAGGGGGTAGGGGAGTTTCAGTGGGAAGAAATAAATGGGATTAAGTCAAGAGTATCTGAGAGAGTTAGAGCTAAGGAAGAGGTAGCAATAGTGTTGAAGGATATTATGGAGAGAGAAGGGGGGATATAAATGTATAAATTCAAGGATTATGTGTACTAAAATAAGGGTCAGATGAGAAAAGTGGGTCATAATAAGTGTGTATACACCTGGAGCAGAGAGGAGCATTGAGGAGAGAGAGATTTTGGGAAATGTTAAGCGAGTGTGTAGGAACTTTTGAGCCAAGTGAGTGTAATTGTCGAAGGGGATCTAAATGCTAAAGTAGGAGAAGCATTTAGAGAGGGTGTGGTAGGTAAGTTTTGGGGTGCCAGTTGTAAATGATTGAACTTTGTATAGTAAGGGGTTTAGTTATAGGAAACACATATTTTAAGAAAAAGAGGATAAATAAGTATACAAGATATGATGTAGGGCAAAATGACAGTAGTATGTTGGACTATGCATTAGTAGATAAAAGACTTGGTTGAATTCAGGATGTACATGTTTATAGAAGGATCACAGATATATCAGATCACATTTTAGTTGTAGGTACAGTGAGACTAAAAGGTAGATGGGATACAAGGAGAACGGAAAGAGAAATGTGAAGTTTTATAAACTAGAGGAGGAGGCAGTTAGGGTAAGATTTAAACAACTGTTGGAGGACAGATGGGCTGGTGAGAGTATAGGCAATGGGGTAGAAGATGTATGGGGTAAGTTTAAAACATACAGTGTTAGTGTGTTCAGCAGAAATTTGTTGTTACAGGAAAGTGGGTGCGGGAGGGAAGAAAAGCGACTGGTGGAATGATGATGTAGTGAGAGTAGTAAGAGAGAAAAAGCATATGAGAGATTTTTACAAAGTAGAAGTGATGCAAGGAGGGAGAAGTATGTGGAGAGAAAAAGAGAGGTTAAGAGTGGTGAATCAATGTAAAAAGAGAGCAAGTGAAGAGGGTGTGGGTGTAATGTTATCAACAAAATTTTGCTGAAAATAAGATAAGAACTTTTGGGGAAAGAGTGAGATTATTAATCCTTTTCAGGGTCCGTGCTGTAGATCTACGGCTTTGAGTTGAGGGTCCAAACCGTAGATATATGCCAGGAGCTCAGCTCACTCTGATAAGCTGTGAGCGGTAAATTTGGGCCTATATATGGTATATGTGCACCACATATAACAAATCCTGCAGCACACAGTGAATAATGAGAGAAAAAAACAGACGGTAATTTTTTATTAAAAAAGCGACTTTGCAGTGTTTTTTCATGTTTTTTATAGGTGTATTTGTGATTTCTTGGTCTCATTTAATAGAATGGAAGATTTTTTTTTTTTTTTTTTTATTATCACACCGGCCGATTCCCACCAAGGCAGGGTGGCCCGAAAAAGAAAAACTTTCACCATCATTCACTCCATCAAACTGTTTGCTCAGAAGGGTGCTTTCACTACAGTTTTTAAACTGCAAACATTATCCCTCCTTCAGAGTGCAGGCATGTACTTCCCATCTCCAGGGACTCAAGTCCGGCTGCCGGTTTCACTGAAATCCCTTCATTTTTTTTTTTTTTTTAAAAAAATAAAAAAAAAAATAAAAATGTTACTTTGCTCACACTCCAACAGCACTGTCAACGTATTAAAAACCTATTTGTCTCCATTCCACTCCTATCAATTGTGAACACGCTCACGCATGTGCTGGAAGTCCAAGCCCCTCGCACACAAAACCTCCTATACCCCTCCCTCCAACCCTTCTAGGCCGGACCCCTACCCCGCCTTCCTTTCACTTACAGACTGATACATCTGAAGTCATTCGGTTTGCTCCATTCTTCTACATGTACCGAACACCTCAACAACCCTTCCTCAGCCCTCTGGACAACAGTTTTGGTAATCCCGCACTCTCCTAACTTCCAAAAACTACGATCTCAGCATTTATATTCACACCACACCATTGCCCTCAGGATCATGACATCTCCACTGCCTCCAGCCTTCTCCTCGCGCAAACATCATCACCACGCTTTAACAACCATTTAAGAGCGTTGGTAAAAAACTATACCTTTATACAATTCCCCTCTCTTTGACCTCAAGGACAAAGTTCTTTGTTTCCCAGACTCATTAGTCACCACTCACTCTTTTTCCCTCATCATTCTATGATTCACCTCATCTTTATAGACCATCCGCTGACACTTCCACTCCAAATATTGAATACGTTCACCTCCTGCCATACTCTCTCCCTCCAATTGATATTTCTATCTTTCATCCCTTAATTTTTTGTTATCCTCTAACCTTCCTCTTACCTGTATTCACCTTTAATTTTCTTCTTTTGCTCACCTACAAATTCATTCACATTTCTGCAACTTCTCTTCAGGAATCTCCCAAGAGCACCAGTGTCATCAGCTAGAGCAGCGTGACAACTCCACTTTGTGTGTGATTCTTTATCGTTTAACTCCACGCCTATTGCCAAAACCCTCGATTTATTTCTTACACCCATCTATAAAATATATTAACAACCACGGTGACATCACACATCTTGTCTAAGGCCTACTTTTACTGGGAAAATTTCCCTCTACTACATACTCTTACTTGAGCCTCACTATCTCGTATAAACTCTTCACTGCTTTTCAGTATCCTCACCTCAACACCCATACATTGCAAATCTGCCACATTGCCCCCCTATCCACCCTGTCATACGCATTTTCCAAATCACATAATGCACAAAGACCTCTTTAGCCTTATCTAAATACTGTTCACTTATATGTTTCACTGTAAACACCTGGTCAACAACACCCCCTACCTTTTTTAATCTCTTGTTCATCTGCTAGTACTATTCTCCGTTCATTACTCTTATTCTTTTCAATTATAACTTACATACACTTTACCAGGTACACTAACAGACTTATCCCTATATATTTTTGACACGCTCTTTTATCCCTTTGCTTTATACAAAGGAACTATGCATGCTCTCTGCCAATCCTAGGTACCTTACCCTTTCTTCCATACATTATTAAATATTCACCAACCCACTCCAAAACTATATCCCCACCTGCTTTTAACATTTCTATCTTTCCCATCAATTCCGAGCTGGCCTTACCCCCTTTCATTTTAACCTAACTGCCTCACGAACTTCCCCCACACTCACAACTGGCTTTCCTCACTCTACAAGATGTTATTCCTCCTTTGCCCTATACTCGAAATCACAGCTTCCTATCTTCATCAACATTTAACAATTCCTCAAAAATATTCCTTCCATCTTCCAATCCTCTAAACCTCTCCCCTCCCCCCCCAATTTAATAAACTCTCCTCTCTTTTTTAACTGACAAATCCATTTGTTCTCTAGGCTTTTTATTGTTAATTCACTCCCAAAACTTTTTTTATTTCAAACAAAATTTGTTGATACATCTCACCCACTCTCTATTTGCTCTCTTTTTACATTGCTTCACCACTCTCTTAATTCTCTCTTTTTCTCCATATACTTTACCTCCTTGCATCACTTCTACTTTGTAAAAAAACTTCTCAAATGTAACTTTTCTCCTTACTACTCTCTTTACATACTCATTCCACCAATCGCTCCTCTCCCTCTGCACCACTTTCAGTAACCACAAACTTCTGACTGAACACTATAACACTACATTTTTAAACCTACCCATACCTCTTCGGACCCCATTGCCTATGGCTCTCCATTAGCCCATCTATCCTCCAATAGCTGTTTATATCTTACCTACTGCCTTTCCTCTTTTAGTTTATAAACCTTCACCTCTCTTTCCTGAAGCTTCTATTCTCCTTGTTTCACATCTACATTTTACTTCAGTATAGCTACAACTAGAAAAAGTGATCTTGATATATCTGTGGCCCCTCTAAAAGGTACATTGAGTCTACTCAACAGTCTTTTATTCTACCAATTACATAATCCAACAAACTACTGTCATTTCGCCTCATCATATACAGAAAATTAGAGATGATTTTGATTGGTTTTAGTACTGGAAAGGGCTGGAAAATGAGCTCAAAGTAGAGGGAAATGTTAAATTTTTGCAATGTTCAAGAGTAAAACAAAATGACTCATCGTCTTAATACTTACCTGCTGTGGGTATAATATACGCTCACAAATGTGGTGATAGTATTTATACATTTATTAAATCATTGCAATAGAGTAAATCTTTTATTTTTTGGTTTGCATAACAATTCATTTGTGTGTGAATAAAAATCAAAGGGATTCATTTGCAAACCCACAAACATAACTATTGAACAGAGGACTATGTGTAGTTTAGTGCAGGAATGCCTGCATTGTTTATTCTGGAATCCTATTTTGAAAATGGAAAAATTACCATTTTCGATCACTTATTTTGTTGTTGAAACAGTTGATGTGGCGATTTCTTGTTCTCAATCGATAGTATAGCAGTATACTAGTGAAAATTAGCTAAGAATTTGGTCGACTGGGAAAAAAATGTAATGGGCCCTAGAATGGGAGTCAAAGTCGGCAAAATCGCTGATGCATAATTATCGTGAAACATAAAATTCGCCGAGGAGAGCATAATTTCGTCATTTTTCCATCAAGTTTCATTCTTTTAGTTTTATTACCTTCAGAAAAAATTCTCTACCCACTCCAGAGAAAAAAAATAATTTTTTTTTTTTAAATTCTTGTGACCCTGGTGCACACTTTGAATTGGCATCTGACCTGAAAGTCAAGTTGAGAAAGCCTAGGAAAAACGAATGGATTTGTTTGTTAAAAATAGGAGAAGAGAGTTATTAAATGGAGTGTTAGAAGTATCACAGGAAGAAGAGGGAGTATTTTTGAGAAAACTGTTAAAGTTGATGAAGATGGGAAGTTGTGATTTCATGTATAGTGCAAGGAGGAAATAAATCTCTATAAGGAGTGAGGAAGAACAACTGCGAGTTGTGGGGGTGTGTGTGGGGCAGTTGGCTACTCATCCCCTTTTCAAAAAAAGCAGCTGGGATTGATGAGATAAAGACAGAAATGTTAAAAGCAGGTGAGGATATAGTTTTGGAGTGGATAGTGTTTTTATTTAATAATGTATGAAAGAGGGTAAGGAACCTAAGGATTGGCAGAGAGCATGCATAATTCCTTTGTATAAAGGCAAAGGGGACAAAAGAGAGTGTAAAAATTATAGGGGAATAAGTCTGTTGAGTATACCTGGTAAAGTGTATGGTAGAGTTATTATTTAGGAATTAAGAGTAAGACGGACAGCAGGATAGCAGATGAACAAGGAGGCTTTAGGAAGGGTAGGGGGTGTGTAGACCAAGTGTTTGCAGTGAAACATATAGGTGAACAGTATTTAGATAAGGGTAAAGAGGTACAGTGGAACCTCTACTTATGAGTGCATCCACATGCAAGTTTTTCCAGATATGAGCAGTCGCTCAGTTGATTTTTTGCTTCCAGACATGAACGAAATTTCCAGATGTGAGTGGGCCTCAAGGGAGGTTCCTTGATACTGGTGAGGGGCTCTTGCTCTTGATCTAGGAAACTGGATCTCAATTGTTTGTTGGACTATCTTATTGAAACTTGGGCAATGTGTGATGGATAGATGCTTCTTAACGTCCACCAAAAATTAAAGAAATCAGACCATAAATAACGGAGTTCACTTCTCAGCCATTAGCCGTCCCTTGGCAGTATTTTTGTATAGCTTTTATGGCTGTATTCTCGTTTTTTTGGTCTCATTTGATAGAATGGAAGATATATTACAGAAATAGATACGATTTTGATTGGTTTCACGATGAAAAGTACATGTACCTTGAAATTGAGCTCAAAGTAGCAGAAATGTTTGATTCTTTGGCGATGTTCAAGAGTAAACAAATGATGTCACCGTTTAATACCTGTCCGACTGGCCATTCCAATATGCAGTCACGAATGGGTTGACATTATTTATACAATTATTACAATAATGCAGTAGTCTGCATTATTGTAAATCTTCTATTTTTTGTATGAATAAAAATTACAAATTATTTATATTGTAATAATAGTAATTTTAATATGTATAATATAATAATAATAATAATAATAATATATGTATAATAATACATGTACAATAATAATGTACTATATTTTTTTTTTTTTTTTTTTTCAACAAGTCGGCCGTCTCCCACCGAGGCAGGGTGACCCAAAAAAGAAAGAAAATCCCCAAAAAGAAAATACTTTCATCATCATTCAACACTTTCACCACACTCGCACATTATCACTGTTTTTACAGAGGTGCTCAGAATACAACAGTCTAGAAGCATATACATATAAAGATACACAACATACCCCTCCAAACTGCCAATATCCCAAACCCCTCCTTTAAAGTGCAGGCATTGTACTTCCCATTTCCAAGACTCAAGTCCGACTATATGAAAATAACCGGTTTCCCTGAATCCCTTCACTAAATATTACCCTGCTCACACTCCAACAGATCGTCAGGTCCCAAGTACCATTCGTCTCCATTCACTCCTATCTAACACGCTCACGCACGCTTGCTGGAAGTCCAAGCCCCTCGCCCACAAAACCTCCTTTACCCCCTCTCTCCAACCCTTTCGAGGACGACCCCTACCCCGCCTTCCTTCCCCTATAGATTTATATGCTTTCCATGTCATTCTACTTTGATCCATTCTCTCTAAATGACCAAACCACCTCAACAACCCCTCTTCTGCCCTCTGACTAATACTTTTATTAACTCCACACCTCCTAATTTCCACACTCCGAATTTTCTGCATAATATTTACACCACACATTGCCCTTAACCCTTTGAGGGTTTTCGTCGTACTAGTACGTCTTACGCGTAGGGGTTTTTGTCGTACTAGTACGCATAAATTCTAGCGGCCTCAAATCTCACAGGAAAAGGCTGATAAGCCTAGATGTGAGAGAATGGGTCTGTGTGGTGGGTGTGCGCAGTAGGAAAAAAATCTGGGACCCAGTGGTGCATTGTGGGAATGCCATCATAGTACACAATTTCCACCGTGCCCTGTGGTAAGAAGTTCCTCACTCCTCGGCGAATTGGGACACTTTTGTTCCCCAGTGACAGTTCTAATACAGATGGAAGTGACGTGTGATGAGTTTTAAGGTT
>NW_026478164.1:0-11740 GCF_026875155.1 Cherax quadricarinatus | reverse complement strand
ATTCTGTATATGGATACCAGAACTGAGCTGCATAATCTAGGTGAGGCCTTACTAATGATGTATAAAGCTGCAGTATGACCTCTGGACTTCTGTTGCTTACACTTCTTGATATAAATCCCAGTAATCTATTTGCCTTATTACGTACGCTTAGGCATTGCTGTCTTTGTTTAAGGTTGCTGCTCACCATAACCCCCAAGTCCTTTTCGCAATCTGTATGGCTAAGTTCTACATCATTTAACTTATAAGTACTAGGGTTATGGGCTCAAGCTTCAGAACCTTGCATTTATCTACATTGAACTGCATCTGCCACTTTTCTGACCAAGAATAGAGTTTGTTTAAATCCTCCTGAAGTTCCATAACTTCTACGTTTGAATCAATTATCCTACCTATCTTTGTGTCATCGGCGAATTTGCTCATATCACTAGTAATTCACTCATCAAGATCATTGATATATATTATAAACAACAACGGGCCCAAGACTGATCCCTGTGGAACGCCACTTGTTACAGATCCCCACTCGGATTAACCCCATTTATGGACACTCTCTGCTTCCTGTCAGTGAGCCATAACTCGATCAACGAGAGCACTTTTCCCCCAATTCCATGAGCTGCCACTTTCTTTAACAGTCTATGGTGCGGAACTCTATCAAAAGCCTTACTAAAATCTAAGTAAATAATATCAAATTCTTTATCGTGGTCAACAGCCTCAAAAGCTTTACTGAAGAAAGTTAATAAATTAGTTAGACAAGACCGGCCTCTTGTGAATCCATGCTGAGTATCATTAATCAAGCTATGCTTATCGAGATGGCTTCTTATAATCTCAGCTATAATTGACTCTAGTAATTTGCCTACAATTGAGGTCAGGCTTATTGGGCGGTAATTTGACGGTAACGACTTGTCCCCTGTTTTAAAAATAGGGAATTACTTAGCCATCTTCCACATATCAGACACTACACCTGTTTGAAGAGATAAATTAAAAATATTAGTTAATGGTTCACAGAATTCCATTTTGCATTTCCCTTTAAAAACCCTTGAAAAAACCTCATCAGGACCCGGCGACTTATTTTTTCTTCAGTCAATCTGCTTCACAACCATTTCACTAGTGACTGTGATGTTACATAATTTATCTTCTTCTAGCCCACTATAAAATTTAATTACTGGAATATTGTTAGTGTCTTCCTGTGTAAAAACTGAGAGAAAATAATTATTAAAAATCGAGCACATTTCATTCTCTTTGTCAGTAAGGTGCCCATAGTTATTTTTAAGGGGACCTATCTTATCTCTAACTTTTGTTCTATAGACCTGGAAAAAACTTTTTGGGTTAGTTTTAGAATCTCTAGCAACTTTAATTTCATAGTCTCTTTTAGCTTTTCTTATCCCCTTTTAAATGTCCCTCTTAATGTCAATATACTGATTCATAAGATGACTCTCACCTCTTTTGATACGCCTATAAATTCCTTTCTTATGCCCTAGTAGATATTTGAGCCTATTATTCATCCATTTTGGGTCATTTCTATTTGATCTAATTTTTTTATATGGGATAAACGTTCTTTGAGCAGCATGTATAGTGTTCAGAAAACTGTCATATTGATAGCTCACTTCGTTACCCCAGTCAACAGATGATAAGTGTTCTCTAAGCCCATCGTAATCTGCTAAGCGAAAATCTGGGACTGTTACTGAGTTATCGCTACTATCGTACTTCCATTCAATGCTAAATGTAATGATTTGTTGGTCGCTAGCACCCAGTTCCTCTGAAATTTCTAAATTATTAACAAGGGATTCATTGTTTGCCATAACTAAGTCAAGCAGGTTATTTCCCCTTGTAGGTTCTGTCACAAACTGCTTCAAAAAACAATCCTGAACTACTTCTAAGAAGTCGTATGATTCTAAATTCCCAGTCAAAAAATTCCAATCAATATGACTAAAGTTAAAGTCTCCTAGAATTACTACATTATCGTGCCTTGTGGCTTAAACTGACCACGACATCACTGTATATGACCACACATCACTGTATATGACCATCCAGGAATGCATCTGAGGGACACAGATATTACCATCCTAGTAACACGGAATAAGGAATGCACTAAAACAACTGTAAGTGTGACATCCGTGAGCTTCCCACGGATGGAGACCTGGAGAACATGAACCATTATCTAACTATGACCACATCTAACTATGACCACACCTCACAATGAATATGACATTACCTAAACTATGACCTCAATATGACTATGACACACCTCACTATACTTAGCTTTTCTCAAGTTTGTTGACAATGTAAAAATAAAATAACTGAAATCAACCTGCTTGTTAAGAAAACCTTCGTTCGATGGTTATAATGCACTTTCAATACTTTAAAAGTTTTAATGATCTTCAGTCCTCCATTTTTTAAAAGAATAAAAGGCTGAATGATTCGATTTTTTTTTATTTTTTGCTTCTGAGTGATGGCAGGAGTTTGGTAGGTTTTCTCTGTACCGTCTCCAGTATACCTTTGTCTTTTAACGCAATTTGAGACCAAAACGGATACAATTTCAAGATGAGGACTCACATGTGCATTATGGAGAGTCAATAATTGTGTTCTTTCTTTTGTGCTCAAAACATAGTGTTTCCTGTTAACTTTTCTGCTCATAGACAGTCTTTGCTTTGTCAGAGTGATTTGACAAAAAAGAAAATCTCCCCTGGTCATTGAAGTAAAAATTGTTTCCAGTGGTCCTTAAAACACTCGAATGAATACAACACAACCACAGTGGAAATGTTTATAATATCGATGACGATGGTATGATATATCATTATTATATTTGGTATCGTGAAGGGTACCTGACAGTGGTTGGTATCGTGAAGGGTTCCTGACAGTGTTGGATCTCAAGTGTACCTGACAGTGGTTGGTATCGTGAAGGGTACCCTGACATGGTTGTACGGAAGGTGTACCTGACATGGTTGGTTATCGTGGAAGGTGTACTGACCGTTGTTGGTATCGTGAAGGTGTACCTACATAGTTTGGTATCGTGAAGTGTACCTGACAGTGTTGGTAATCGTGAATGTGTACCTGACAGTGTTGGTATCGTGAAGGTGTACCTGACATGGTTTGTAATCGAAGGTGTACTACAGTGGTTGGTATCGTGAAGGTGTACTGACAGTGTTGGTATCGTGAAGGTACCTGACAGTGGTGGTATCGGTGAAGGTGTACCTGACAGTGGTTGGTATCGTGAAGGTGTACCTGACAGTGGTTGGTATCGTGAAGGTGTACCTGACAGTGGTTGGTATCGTGAAGGTGTACCTAACTAATATTTTTAATTTATCTCTTCAAACAGGTGTAGTGTCTGATATGTGGAAGATGGCTAATGTAACTCCTCTTTTAACACAGGACAAGTCGTTACCTCAAAATTACCGCCAATAAGCCTGACCCTCAATGTAGGCAAATTACTAGAGTCAATTTTAGCTGCGAGATATGAGAAGCCATCCTCGATAAGCTAAGGCTTGATTAATGATACGCAGCATGGATTCACAGTAGGCCGTCCTTGTCAGACAAATTTATTAACTTTCTTTCTTCAGTAAAGCTTTAGAGGCTGTTTGACCACAATAAAGAATTTTGATATTATTTACTTAGATTTAAGTAAGGGCTTTTGATAGAGTTTCTCGCACCATAGGACTGTAAAAGAAAGTGGCAGCTCATGGCATTGGGGAAAAGTGCTCTCGAGGATCGAGTCATGGCTCCACTGACAGGAAGCAGAGATGTCCATAAATGGGTAATATCCGAGTGGGACTGTAACAAGTGCGTTCCCAGAGGATCAGTCTAGGCCGCGTTAGTTGTTTTAAATATATATCCAATGATCTTATCGATCGTCTCGGAATTTACTATGATATGAGCAAATTCGCCGATGACACAAGATAGGTAGGTAAATGATCAAACCTTAGATTGTTTATGGAACTTGAGGAGGTTTAAAACAAACTCTATTCTTGGTCAGAAAGTGCAGATGCAGATCAATGTAGATAAATGCAAGATGTTAATTCTGAAGCTGGAGGAGTGCCATAACCCAAGTACTTATAATTAAATGATGAAAACTTAAGCCATACAGATTGCGAAAAGGACTTTGGGTTATGGTGAGCATCAACCTTAAACCAAGACAGCAATGCCTAAGCGTACGTAATAAGGCAAAATAATTACTGGGATTTATATCAAGAAGTGTAAGCAACAAAGTCCAAGGTCATAATGCAGCTTTATACATCAATAGTAAGGCTCACCAAGATTATGCAGCTCAGTTCTGGTCTCCGTCTTACAAAATGGAATGTAGAAGATTGAAGACACTTATGCAGCATATGGGATCTATTCAGAAACGTTACGCCAAGGCGCAGTGAGCTTCATCCGTCCAATACAAAGAGGAAGGCGTAAGGAGAGGCGGAGAATGATGTAATCAGTCCCTTCAACTGAGTCGATGTGTTCCAGACATCCATCATCTTGTAGAAATTACAGCATAGGGCCGTAGACGTTGCTATATATACATGTAGTGAGTGGAACGTGAAGCATGGAGCGGGGTCATAGTGGTACCATCCACTAGTCGTAGTAGTCTTCGTCCAAAGGTTGAACAAGGTTGAAGAATTCTTGTAACACATCTATCCCATGATGCTGCTGTGTCCTGACAGTGGGAAGAATGGTTTTTAAAAACCGGACAGTTTTAGATTGACGACACTTTATGCAGCAAATGGGAATCTTTATTCAGAAACGTTTTTCGCCACGCAGTGGCTTCAATCATCAATACAAAAGGAAGGCTGTAAGAGAGGAGGAAATAGTAATCATCCCTCAACCTGGAGTCGATGTGTTTCAGTTCCTCAATCTTGTAGAATGTAACAGCATAGGGCCGAAGACGTGGCTTATATACTGTAGTGGAGGTGACGTGAAGCAGTTGGAGGCGGGTCATAGTGGTACCATCCACTAGTCGAAGTGGTCTTTCGTCCAACAGGTTGAACAAGTGTTGAGAAATCTTTGTTACAAGATCCCAGATGCTGAGCTTGTGTCTGACAGTTGTGATGAATGGTTTTTTGAAAACCGACATGGTTGAAGATTGAGACACTTATGCAGCAAAGGGAATCTTTTATTCAGGATAACGTTCGCCACGCAGTGGCTTCATCAGTCCAATACAAAGAGAAGGCGTAAGGAGAGGAGAGAATGAGGTAATCATCCCTCAACCTGGAGTCGATGTGTTCAGTCCAATCATCTTGTAGAATGTACAAGCAAGGGCCGTAGACGTGCTAAATACTGTAGTGAGGTGACGTGAAGCAGTTTGGAGGCGGGGTCATAGTTGGTACAGCAGACTAGTCGAAGTAGGTCCTTCGTCCAAGGTTGAACAAGTGTTTGAAGAAAATTCTTGTAATCCAAGATCCAAGTGCTGCTGTGGTCTGACAGTTTGTGATGAATGGTTTGAAAAACCGACATTTTGAAGATTGAGACACTTATGCAGCATATGGGTAATCTTTAATTCAGGAAACCGTTCGGCCACGCAGTGGCTTCATCAGTCCAATACAAAGGAGAAGGCGTAAGAGAGGAGGAGAATGAGGTAATCAGTCCCTCAACGCCTTGGAGTCGATATGAGTTCTGTCCATCATCTTGTAGAATGTACAGCTAGTGTCCGTAGACGTGGCTTATATACGTAGTGAGGAGACGTGAATCAGTTGGAGGCGGTCATAGTGGCACCATCCACTAGTCGAAGTAGGCCTTGTCCAAAAGGTTGAACAGTTGTTGAAGAATTCTTTGTAACAAGATCCCATGATCTGCTGTGTCTGACAGTTTGTGAATGAATGGTTTGAAAAAACCGACCATGTCGCAGATTGAACACTAATGCACATATGGAACTTTAATCAGGAAACGTTTCGCCACGCAGTGCTTCATCAGTCCAATACAAAAGAAGGCTAAGGAGAGGAGGAGAATGAGGTAAATCATCCCCTCACCTGAGGTCGATGTGCAGCTCCATCAATCTGTAGAATGTTACAGCATAGGGCCGTAGACGTGGCTTTATATACTGTAGTGAGGTGACGTGAAGCTGTTTGAGCGGGGTCATAGTTACCATCCACTAGTCCGAATTAGGGTCTGCGTCCAAAGGTTGAACAAGTGTGAAGAATCTTTGTAACAAGTCCCACGATGCTGCTGTGTCTGACGGTTGTGATGAATGGTTTTGAAAAACCGACATGTTGAAGATTGAGACACTTATGCAGCATATGGGAATCTTTAATTCAGGAAACGTATTTCGCACGCAGTGGCTCACATCATCCCAATACAAAGAGGAAGGCGTAAGGAAAGGAGGAGAATGAGGTAATCATCCCTCAACCTGGAGTCGATGTGTTCGTCAGTCAATCTTGTAGAATGTACATCATAGGCCCGTAGACGTGGCTTATATACATGTATGAGGGAACGAGAAGCAGTTGGAGGCGGGGTCAAAGTGGTACCATCCACTAGTCGAAGTAGGTCTTAACGTCCAAAGGTTGATCAAGTGTTGAAGAATCTTTGTAACAAGATCCCATGATCTGCCAGTGTCACTAACAGTTGTGATGAATGGTTTGAAAAACCGACATGTTGAGATTGAGACCTTTAGCCAGCTTCATGGGAATGACATTAAAATGGTATAAAATACGACAGGTTGTTAAGGTAAGACACATATATGCAACAGTTAGGTTATCTTATTTCGAAACGTTTCCGGCCGTCACAGTGGCTTCTTCAGTCGAGTACAAAAATTGACAGGACAACGAACAATGCTCTTCTCCGACAGAGGGACTGACCACCCAAACTTAAGGTGATGACTGATTACATCGTCTTCAAGTATCTTCTGCTTCTATCAACTTTTCTGTAACTCGACTGAAGAAGCCTACTGTTTAGGCCGAAACGTTTCGAAATAAAGATACCTACTGTTGCATATGTGTCTTTACCTAACAGCATATGGAATCCTTTATTCAGAAACGTTTCGCCACGCCGTGGCAACATCAGTCCAATACAAATAGGAAGGCGTAAGGAGAGGTAGGAGAATGAGGTAAGCAGTCCCCTCCAACCTGGAGTCGATGTGTTCATCCATCAATCTTGTTAGAATGTACAGCATATGCCGTAGACGTGGCTTAAATACTGTATGAGTGACGTGAAGCCAGTTGGAGGCGGGGTCATAGTGGGTACCATCCACTAGTCCAAGTAGGTCTTTCGTCCAAAGTTGAACAATGTGTGAAGAATTCATTGTAACAAGATCCCATTATGCTGCTGTGTCTGACAGTTGTGATGAATGGTTTGAAAAACCACATGTTGAAGATTGAGACACTTATCAGCATATGGGAATCTTTATTCATGAAACGTCGCCACGCATGCTTCATCAAGTCATAAACAAAGAGGGAAGGCCGTAAGGAGAGGATGAGAATGAGTAACAGTCCCTCAACTGAGTCGATTTTTTCATCCATCAATCTTGTAGAATGTACAGCATAGGTCCGAGACGTTGCTTATATACTGTAGTGAGTGTGACGGAAGCAGTTGATGCGGGGTCAAAGTGGTACCATCCACAGTCGAAAGATAGGTCTTCGTCCAAAGGTTAACAAGTGTTGAAGAATTCTTTTAACAAGATCCCAAGAGCTGGCCTGTGACTGACAGTTGTGATGAATGGGTTTGAAAACCGACATTTGAAGGATTGATACACTTAGCCCATATGGGAATCTTTATTCAGGAAACGTTGTCGCCACGCAGTGCTTCATCAGTCCAATACAAGAAACGGAAGGCGTAAGGAGAGGAGGAGAATGAGGTACATCAGTCCCTCAACCAGGAGTCTGATGTGTTCCATTCCCCATCAATCTTGAAGAATGATACATTAGGGCCGTAGACGTGTGGCTTATATACTGTAGTGATGTGACGTGAAGTCCAGTTGGAGGCGGGTCATAGTGTACCATCCACTATCTGAAGTAGGTCCTCGTCCAAAGTATAAACAAGTGTTGAATGATCCTTTGTAACAAGATCCATGATGCAGCTTGTTCTGACAGTTGTGATGAATGTTTTAGAAAAACCGACAATGTTGAAGATTGAGACACTGTCAGACACAGCACAACATGGGGATCTGTTACAACGAATTCATCAACACTTGTTTCAACCATTGGACGAAGGACCTACTTCGACTAGTGGATGTACCACTATGACCCCCCGCCTCAACTGATTCACGCACCTCACTACAGTATATAAGCCACGTCTACGGCCCATTCGTACATTCTTACAAGATTGATGGACTGAACACATCGACTCCAGGTGAGACGATTACCTCATTCTCCTCCTCTCCGTTACGCCTTCCTCTTTGTATTGGAACTGATGAAAGCCACTGCGGGCGAAACGTTCCTGAATAAGATTCCCATATGCTGCATAAGTGTCTCAATCTCAACATGTCCGGTTTTTCAAACCATTCATCACACTGTCAGACACAGCAGCATCATGGGATCTTGTTACAAAGATTCTTCAACACTTGTTCAACCTTGTACGAAGACCTACTTCGCTAGTGGATGGTACCACTATGACCCCGCCTCCAACTGCTTCCACGTCACCTCACTACAGTAATAAACCACGCTACGGCCCTAGCTGTACATTCTACAAGATTAGATGGACTGCTGAACACTAACGACTCCATGTTTGAGGACTATTACCTCATGTCTCCTCCTCTCCTTACCCTTCCTCTTGTGTATTTGGACTGAATGAAGGCCACTGCGTGGGCAAACGTTTCCTGAATAAAGAAAAATCCCAATATGCTGATAAGTGTCTCAATCTCAACATGTCGGTTTTTCAAACCATTCATCACAACTGTCAGATCACACAGCATCATGGGATCTTGTACAAGAATTCTTCAACACTTGTTCAACCTTTGGACGAAGACCTACTTGCGACTAGTGATGGTACCACTATGACCCCGCCTCCAAGCTGCTTCACGTCACCTCAATACAGTATATAAGGCCCGTCTACGGCCCTATTCTGTACATTCTACAAGATTGATGTACTGAACACAATCGACTCAGGTTGAGGGACGATTACCTCATTCACCACCTCTCCTTTACGCCTTCCTCTTGTTAATTGGGACTGATGAAGCCACAGTCGTGATGCGGATAACGTTTTCCTAGGATGAAAGATTCCCATATGCTGCATAAGGTCTCAATCTCAAATGTCCGGTTTTTCAAACCATTCATCACAACTGTCAACAACAGCAGCATCATGGAGATTGTTACTAAAATTCTTCAACACTGTTCAACGCTTTGGACGTAGACAATCTGCTGGACTACTAGGATGGACTCACTATGACCCCGCCTCCAACTGCGTCACATCACCTCACTAACAGTATATAATCCACGGCCTACGGCCCTATGTGTAAGCAATCTTCTAACAAATTGATGGACTGAACACATCGAATTCCGGGAGAGGGACTTATTACCTCTATTCTTCTCCTCCTCACCTTACGACCTTCCTCTTTGTATTGACTGATGAAGCCACTGCGTGGCGAAACGTTTCCTGAATAAAGATTCCTATATGCTGCATAATGCCCTCAATCTTCACTTGTCGGTTTTCCAACCATTCATCACAACAGGTCAGACACATGCAGCATCATGGGATCTTGTACAAAGAATTCTTCAACACTTGTTTCAATCCTGTTGGACAAGACCTACTTGACTAGTGGAGGTACCACCCAATGACCCCGCCCTCCAACGGCTGTCACGTCACCTCACTACAGTATATAAGCACGTCTACGCCCTATCTGTTACATTCTACAAGATTGATGGACTGAACACATCGACTCAAGGTTGAGGACTGATTACCTCATTCTCCTCCCTCCTTACCCTTCCTCTTTGTATTGGACTGATGAAGCCATCTGCTGGCGAAACGTTTCCTGAATAAAGATTTCCCAAATGCGTAATAAAAATAAGTTTCCTCAATCTTTCAACATGTCGGTTTTTCAAAACAATTCATCAACTGTCAGACACAGCAGCAATCATGAGATCTCGTTACAAAAGAATCTTTCAACACTTGGTTTCAACCTTGGACGAAGACCTACTCACTAATGGATGGTACCACTATACCCCGCCTCCAACTGCTTCACGTCACCTCACTACAGTATATAAGCCACGTCTACGCCTATGCTGTACATCTACAAGATTGATGGAGCTGAACACAACGACTCAGGTTTGAGGGACTGGATTACTCATTCTCCTTACCTCTCCTTTACCCTTCCTCTTTGTATTGGGACTGATGAAGCCACTGCGTGGCGAAACGTTTCTGAATAAAGATTCCCATATGCTGCATTAGTGTCTCAATCGTCAACATGTCGGTTTTCAAACCATTCATCACAACTAGTCTGACACAGCAACATATGGTATCGTGTTACAAGAATCTTCAACACTTGTTTCAACCATTGGTACGAAGACCTACTTCGACTAGTGGATGGTACCACTATGACCCCGCCTCAACTGCTTCAACATCACCTCTCTACAGTAATATAAGCCCCCCCACGTCTACGGCCCTATGCTGTTCATTCTACAAGATGATGGACTAACCATCGACTCCAGGTTGAGGACTGATTACCTCATTCTCCTCCTCTCCTTACGCCTTTCCCTAATGTATGGACGGATGAAGCCACTGCGTGGCGAAACGTTTCCTGAATAAAGATTCCCGATATGCTGTCATAATGTCTCAATCTTCACAGGTCGGTTTTCAAACCAATCAACACAACTGACAGACATAGCCTGCATCATGGGATCTTGTTACAAAGAATTCTTCAACCTTGTTTCAACCTTTGGGACGAAGACCTCTTCGACTAGTGGATGGTAGCCCTATGACCCCGCCTCCCAACTGCTTCACTTCACATCATATACAGTATATAAGTCCACGTCTACGGCCTATGCTGTACATTCTACAAGATTGATGGACTGAACACATCGACTCCAGTGAGGACTGAATTACCTCATTTCACCTCCTCTCCTACGCCTTCCTCTTTGTATTGGACTTATGAAGCCACTGCGTGGGCGAACGTTTCCTGAATAAAGTTTCCCAATTGCTGCATAAGTGTCTCAATCTTCAACATGTTCGGTTTTTCAACCATTCATCACAACTGTCAGACACAGCAGCATCATGGGATCTTTACAAAAGAATTCTTCAACACTTGTCAACCTTCCGACGAAGACCTACTTCGACTAGTGGATGGTACCACAATGACAACCCCCTCCAACTGCTTCCACGCCCACCTCACTACAGTATATAAGCCACGTCTACGGCCTATGCTGTACATTCTACAAGATGAAGGACTGAACACATCGAACACAGGTTGAGGGACTGATTACCTCTTCTCTCCTCTCCTAACGCCTTCCTTCTTGTATGGACTGATGACAGCCACTGCGGAGGCGGAAACGTTTCGCTAATAAAGAATTCCCATATGCCTGCATAAGGGCTCAAATCTTTAACATGTCGTTTTTTTTCAAAACCATTCATTCACACTGTCGAACACAGCATGCATCATGGGATTCTTGTTACAAAGAATTCTTCAACACTTGTTCAACCTTTGGACGAAGACCTACTTCGACTAGTGGAATGGTACACTATGACCCCGCCTCCAACTGCTCCACGTCACCACACTAACAGTAATATGCACGTCTACGGCCTCTATGCTGTACATTCTATCAAGATTGATGGACTGAACACATCGACTACCAGTTGATGGACTGATTACCGTCAATCTCCTCCTCTCCTTACGCCTTCCCTC
>NW_026478162.1:0-24003 GCF_026875155.1 Cherax quadricarinatus | reverse complement strand
AAGGGTTTTAAAAAAAAAGCCACATTGCAAGGGTATCGCCTTTCCCCCACGGGCAGGAAAAAATAAGGTCTACCTTGAAATTGGGAGATTTTTTTGATTCCCAGCTTTTGAAAATGTCATGCCCATGTCTGGAAATCTTTGGACTATGGATGGGGCAAATAAAAGCACCACAAAAAATTGAGGGAATGATGTTTTTCGGTGGGATGGATGCAGGATTGTGAAAGAAGAGAAAGATCAAGCCTGGGTAGAATTCTGGACTTATGAGACATCCCACTCTTAAGAGGAGAGGAAATATCTCTCCCAAACCCTTGGCAAGGGTGTTTTTGCCAAACTATGGCCCGAATATAGGCAGTAGAAGAAGTGGGGCCGTAAATTTTTTTAGTCCATTGTTGGTCCGAAACTGATTGGGGAAAGGGGGGAGTGCATGATGGTGGGCTTTTCCAGTAGAATGGGAGGTAACCAAGAAACATTCGGGAATTTTGTCTTTGGGTTTTAGGTGGGCCCAGATCGGTTGACGTGAGCGGCTGGCATTCAAAAATCGTCTCACAAGGGGGAGAGGGGGGAAGCATAGTCAAAGGAGAGCGAGGTCAGAAAAATTTGAAGGAGTCAGTGGGGGCCCCGGTACCTGAAGTGGGTGAGGAAACAGCACCGGCAAGGGGTACGGGGCCTTAGGAGTGCCCAAAGAGGGCCAAAAATGATGAGGGATTCCCAAAATTCTTAACAAAAGGGCCTGGGGTGGGGGGTCATGGTTTTGGGGACTCCATGGTTAGGTTACTTCTTTCTTTTTGTTTTTTACAAAAAAGAAAGAAATAAAATAAAAAAAAAAAAAGAAAAAAAAAAAGGGGACCGGGGGGGGATAGTTCCTAGGAGGAAAAAGGGGCCGAAAATCTCCCCCCACGCCCAAGGGGCTCAGCCCCACAAAGGCAGATGCGCGGGAACCCCATGCCATACCCTACCCCCTTTGCCAGAAAACCCAGTAATGGGGGATAGAAACCCTCCATCTGCCGAGCTAACCTCGGTGGACAAGAGAGGGGGGCGGGTATCTGCCACAAAGCATACCCCCTTTTCAGCCCCCCCTCGGAACTGAAAGGGGATTCCATAGATCCCCCTCGCTGAAAGACCCGAAATCACCCCAGGATTCCGGAGAGGGATCGGACATCCCCAGGGATCCAGATCCCACGGAAAACGCCACCACCAAGAACTTTAATGAACGGGGATGGCCCCCCAGTACCCTTCCCCCACCTATGAACTAGTGTGCCTGGGGGAAAAATTCCAAGGCCAAAAAAGAGGAATTTTAAAAGGGGGGAAAGGGGGGGAGGGGGAGGGGAAAAGGGAAAAAAGGGGGAGGAGGGGAAGTGGAAGGGGGAAGGGGGGATTGGGGGGTAATTAGGTTGGGTCTGGGGAAGGAACCGCGGGTCTAATTTCCCCTCAGCCCAAGAGCCTTTTCCCACGCCAAGGAGCCCCCTTGAAGAGGACACAACATTTTAGACTGAATAACTGTCCCGGGGAGCTTTTCCCTCACCCACAACTCTATTACCAAACCAGTCTTTCCATATTGTTCCTAAAATCTAAAATTTTCCCCAACTTAAACCTTTGCTGCAGTCCTGCTTGGCGGGAAAATTTCAGCACGCTTTTTACACCCCCTTTATTTTTTCCTGTTTTCCATTTATACACCCGATCAATCCCCATTTTTTACGGTTTCGAGAGTGCAGATTCTGGCCCTCTCTACCTCAAGGGAAGATTTCGTACAGGGGGATCATCTTTGTCCCCCCCCTCGTCGTTTTCCAGAGCATTTTACCTTTCTTATCGGTGACCGAACTGGCACATATCTAAATGAGGCCTAACCGGGGATATATAGAGTTGAAGAAAAACCCTGGGGAAATTCTATTATTTACTTCTAGATATAAGCCAAAAATTTCTTTTTAGCTTTATTGCGAAAAAAAGCATGTTGTCTTGGTTTTAATTATGTAACCAAACCCTAAATCCTTTCAAAATCAGTAGTTTTAAAACAAAATTTTTTAGTTTATTTGGCATGGTTTTTTAAAACTTCCAACTTTTAAACTTGCTTTTGGCAATATTAAACTACTCGCACTTCCCCAAACCCATTGCATCATCTATTCAAATATCCGGAGTGCTCTAGTGTCCTCATTAGAATGAATTGCACGGCCTATTTTGGTGTCATCAGCAAATTTGCTTATGTTGCTATTTATTCCCTCATCTATGTCGTTTATGTAAATTGTGAACAACAACGAGCCCAACACTGACCCTGAGGAACACCGCTTGTGACGTGCCCCCATTCTGATTTCTCCCCATTTATGCAAACTCTCTGCTGTCTATTTGTCAGCCTTTCCCTCTACCCAGGAAAAAAAATTCTCCTCCTATTCCGTGTGCCTTAATTTTTCCTCAAT
Organism: Cherax quadricarinatus; assembly: GCF_026875155.1. Classification (NCBI taxonomy): domain Eukaryota; kingdom Metazoa; phylum Arthropoda; class Malacostraca; order Decapoda; family Parastacidae; genus Cherax; species Cherax quadricarinatus. The sequence goes on along the minus strand of NW_026478162.1, from coordinate 21,595 downwards.
AGCTTCTGGTGTGGAACTCTATCGAAAGCCTTACGGGAAGTCCATATACACAATATCATTTTTCATTACCAGATCTACCTCCTCAAACACCTTAGTGAAAAAGTTAGTAAATTCGAAGACAGGAACCCCCCTTTGAAAAACCCGTGTTGAGATTCATTAATCAATCTGTGCCTGTGAAGATGGCTACAAAATTGCTTCTGCAGTTTATTGATTCCATAAATTTTCCCACTAGGGGGTTTAAGGCTTATTGGTCTATAGTTCGAAGCCAAGGACCTGTCATCTGCCTTGTAAATAGGTATTACATTTGCCATTTTCCACTTATCAGGTACTATGCCAGTTTGAAAGTGATATGTTAAAAAGATTAGCCAAAGGTATGCTGGGTTTTCCTCTTTACATTCCTTAACACCCTTGCAAGCAGTTCATCAGGGCCTGGGGATTTGTTAGGTTTTAGTTTCTCTATTTGTCTGAGGACCATGTCACAGTTATCGCAATCGTACATAGTTTATCATCCTGTTCTACATAATCTATTATTTCAGGAATATCGCTAGCTTTTTTCTGGGTGAAAACTGAGAGGAAGTAGGTATTTAGAATTTCACACCTATCCTTATCACTGTCAGTGATCTGCCCATTTACTCTTAAGTGGGCCAATCTTGTCCCTAATCTAACTTCTGTATACCTGAAAGAACCCTTTTTGGGTTAGTCTTTGAACCCCTTTGCGACCTTAGCCTCATAATCCCTTTTTGCTTTTCTTATTTCTTTCTTCCCTCTCTTTAATTGAATATATTGATTCTTAACTGCCCACCCCCTCTTTTGATACGCCTATATATGCCTCTCTTTTGCCAATGAGAGTTTTAATCTACTGTTCATCTGGGTGCAAAGGGAGCAAAACAAACAGCACCAAAACTTTGATTTATATTATCCTTCACCAATTTAGAACAGAAGTATGTACACTATATACACCATGTACAGCAATAGGTATTAGTGCACTCCACGGTAAGCAAGGCAGAATAGAACCCCACTAGAGAGCAGACCATGCTTCAACCAGCTCTAGAATGGGAATGACAAGGGGCAGACAGGAGAGTGGTACCCACATAACCTCTGCAATTGCCAAAACCATCTTCTCATTGGCTGGAACCGGGGTACTGGTTGAACGACGGGGCCCCATCGTCAACCCTCAGTCACCTGGTTCGTAAATGAGGGTGTGTACATACGCCAAATTTAAAGGTTATGTACTCTTTGCATTCCACACCTACTCGGAACAAAAGTTGTCTGGGCAGCTAGAACTATGCCTGAAAAACGTCATATTGGTAACCAAGATCACCTACCTGACCCATAGTCAGGACATCCCAATTTAGCCCACCCAGGTAATTTTTCAGTCCCATGAAGTCGGCCAAGCGAAAATTCTGGGACAGAGATTTGATTGCGTTATCTGGGAAAATTCCATGATATATTGAAACTAAGTGATTGTGATCATTTTCCCCCCAAGCTCATCATCAACCTCAAGATTATTAATTAGTGAATCTTTGTTGGCAAAAAACCAAAATCAAGCAGATTGTTTCCTCTATTTGGTTGTCACAAACCTGTTCTAATAAGCAATCCTGAACCGAATCAAGAAAGTCACTAGACTCAAGATTTCCTGTCATATTGTTCCAATTAATTTGTCTAAAGTTAAAAATCTCCCATTATCACAACATTTTCATATCTAAGATGCCTTATGAATTTCGTCCCATAACAGCTTACTCCCCCCTCCCTATCAAGGTTTGGGGGGGCCTATAAATGACCCCCCAAAATTAATTTGTCACGTCCCCGAGAAACTGTAGCCAAACAGATTCTGTGTTCGATGTTTCTAATCTTATATCATGTCTAAGACAACAATTTAAATTATCTCTGACATACACGCCCACACCACCACCCTTCCTTTGACCCTATCATATGGAATAGTTTATAACCCTGTATGTTGCATTCAGAATGCATTTCTCTTTTCCCAGATTAAACCCAGGTCTCTGTTAAAACTAATAATACTATATTACCTACACTTGCAAGCAATCTTAGCTCATCTATCTCATTTCTTAGACTCCTACTATTTGTATAGTAAACCTAAAGGAGCTAGTCACTCGTTGTCCTCTACTACCTCTCTCTGTTTGTTGATCAAATTTGGTTTGCCATGCTATCCTTTCTTGCGAATCTATCCTAGCAGTCTATTCGCAGTTTTGGCACTACAATACCTGGATGGAAAGTTCTTGAAGGGTGAAAATTAACTTCATACATTTGTAGGAAGGGAAATGACACACAGAGCCCTTGGATCCATCAAATTATAATAAAAAAGAAGCACTAAACCACAATGGCTATACCCGCATGGCCCGGGCAGGGAAGGATGCAAGGGTAAACGGGTAGCAAGAGGAGAGGGATGATTAAATAGGGTACGGAGAACAGCGGGGGAGTGGATAGTGCAGTAGTACAGGGTTAGCAAGAGGTAGAGTTAGAAAGGGCTGAGGGGAGTGCTAAAGGTATCATCATCAGAGTTTGTGGAGTAAATCAGTTGTTGTAAAAAAGTCCCGTGAGAGTCAGGATTAAAGGAGGGTCCGTCGGCAAGAAGGGAAGGTAAATAAAGAGTAGCAGAGCGGAGACGACTTTGGAGGTAAAAATTTTGTGTGCTTGTTGATGAGTGGGCAGTCTAACAGAAAGTGGCTAACAGATACTGGAACCTGACAATTCTCACAGAGGAACAGGGTGCCTCTCGATGAGATACCCGTGAGTAAGACGAGTGTGGCCGATGAAGGACAGGAGAGAGTAGTCTCCCAACCTCGACAGGTATAGGCATGGTTATGTCCAGTAACCTATACTCGGTTTAATAGAATGAAATTTGGTTATAGAGCAGATCAGACCAATGTTGTTTGGTGCGAAGGTGGGGAGCAATTACAGCAAAAAAGTCTGTGAATGGAACACCTTTAATGAAACTGGGAGGTCATGGACTACTGACCGTGCAGCAGTGTCTGCCTGTTTTATTGCCTGTATGGTCAACATGACCAGGGACCCAACAAAATACAATATCTTTGTGCTTGGTAGAGATACGATGTAACCAAAGTTGGATACGGAGAACTAGGGGGCGAGGTGTGTCAAATTTTCGTATAGCCTGTAAAGCACCGAGTTGAAACCACAAATGATGATATAGGCATAGATGCAATGCAGATATGTGCTGCAAGAATGGCATGCAATTCAGCAGTAAAAATGCTAACCAAGGATAGTAAATGCCCTTGCACGACATTGTCCGGAAACACTGCTGTGAATCAGACGCCGTCAGAAGACTTAGAACCATCTGTGTACACTGAGATGGCATGAGGATAAGAGCGGGAGTGGACAAGAAAAAGAGAGTGCGAAGCTACTGTAGGCAGCTGGACTTTCGCGCATGGAAGTGAGAAAGAACAGACACGAACAGCTGGAACTTCCCAGGGAGGTAGGGAAATGAGATGCTACATAAACATAGAAAAGTGGTAACTGAAGGGAAGACAAAGCAAATGTAGCAAAGAGAAAAGGGACGAAGCAAACAGGGGGCGATGAACAATAATGTCTACTAACATCGGTGACTGCTATATATGAAAGGTTGCGGAATCATTAAAGCGAACATAGAACGAAGCAAGGGCATCACGGCGATCAGACAAGGATGGGGAACATTCGCTCTGAATAAAGGCTGGAGGGAAAAGTTCAATGGTAGGAATACCCAGAAAGTTATGTAACAATAGTTTTTATTGCGGCTACTTGTTAAGAAGGGTAAGTCCAGCTCCGGCTATTCCCCCCCTTTTTTCCCTGTCCCAAAAGTGAAGTTTGAATGCGGCTGCTTGTTAAGGTAGGGTAGTCTCGCTCCCGCTATTTTCCCTCCCCTCCCCTTTCCCCCCCCCCCGAAAGGGACGTGTGGGTTCCGGCCAAACAGTAATCACTCGACTCAACAGCTCCCACACTACTGTAAGTACATGCCTGCTCAATTCTAGTGGGGCTTATTGGTTGAAAAGCTTCACTTTGGACCAAATAAACTTAGTCCTTTCAGTCTTGCTCTGTAAATGTCTAAAATCACCACTTTTTTAGGGATTGTACTTATCATTGAAGTGATTTCTTAAGCTTTGTTAACCTTCTCTCTTCCAGCTGAATGACAAAATTGGGTCACCTGCCAACCAACGAGTAGAATTGAAGAACGGACAACGTTTTTGAGATATCCATTTTTATCCATTACTGTTTGTGTATGCAAGTGCAGGATATAACCCCTCATCTTTCCCGTTTGGGAAAGAACCTGCTTCCTGTCATCGGGATATTGACGCTAAAAATCGGGGAAGAACGAGCCGGTGGTTTTCACCAACACCTGCGACCCCCCCCCACATCATCAGCAATGGCTACGATTTTCAACAAAAGCATGCACCAAACCAGACACCCAATTGATATAAAATATTAAATTTTAAAAATAATATATATATATATATAGCTATATATAATTTAATATATATTAGGTTGAATTCAGTAACATTATATTTTCATTTTTCATTTTCTTTAATGGTAGGATTAATATTTCATATTTATGTTTTTAATTTCATATTTTCAAATAATAAAGTGTTGTCGCTTTTTTTCTATGCATTTAATTTCCTGAGGAGGAGCCCGCCTTTGAATACTGACTGAAGTTTTACAGGATGAGTAAGGTCTTTCACAGGATCAACTCTACTGAATCAAGATTCAACTCCATCTGCATCTATCATTGAACTGTCAAACGCCGCATACCACAAATGGTTACCACCACCATGGAGTAATCATTTCTCAACGGTACAAGATTTAAAAGATTTGGTGATTGTTATATCCTCAATATATGTAAGTCAAGTCAGGCAGGGTGATAATATTTAATTCTGCCTCCTTTTCCGAGCTTAAACACTTGGAGGATTAGACCTCTAGGACCCGAGATTTTCCAGTGACAATTTGTTTCATGAGCTCTTTATTATATCAAGGGAACTGTCGTAGGACACCTCTGATTTATTGTGAGAGAAGGATGGTCAAGGGACCCCATTCTACTTACTGTTTGCTCGGAGCCGGCATAGAACCCTTAGTTTTTCAATAATACATATTTTTAATTGAAGTAGGGATCGAGCCCTCTGGTTTTATTTAACAGTTTGAGTGGAGCAGGAATTCAAACCTCCGTTTTCTTTGATACCCGTTTCCATTTTCCCCTGATAGTTTACGTTATTCTTTTCAAGTATGGAGGGATACCAGTGTGGATGAATTGAAGCTGGAAGTTAGGAATAACAGGGAAAATTTATAGAAGCTTTCCATTATTGCTAAGATCCAGAAAGGAGACTAGAGAACCTTGAAAACAGGAGAAAAGGGAGAGAGGAAAAATTGAAAGAGAAAGCCAGAAGACAGTTATAAAGAGAGCGGAAGACAAAAAAGAGCGTGATAGACTGATCTTGAGGAAAGAGCTAGAGAACTGAGTTGAGAGAGAGAGAGAAAAGGATCGCGAGCTCGAAAAAGCCTCGCCCCCTGAATTAGAGAATAAAAAAGTTAACTTTCTCACACAGCATTAGAGAAGGAGTAATGGACAACGTGCAGCTACTAAACCTATTCCAACACCTAATTTAACCCTCCCTTCCAGAGGGGGAAGATATTACTTCATACATATATCAGTTTGAAAATACCGCCACCCTCTGGTGATATGGCTGCCGACGACCTGGGCTACCAGTTTAGGATGTTATTTTTCTGTTTCTGGTACACAGCATTGAATATCTATGCAACTTTGTCGCAGATATCATAATGTAATTATAACCTACTGAAGAAGGCAATCCTTAAAGCATATCAAAAACCACCAATTCTTACAGGAAAGATTTCAGGTACGGCCACGCCACCTTACAGGCCTGGCCAGAACTTTCTGCATTACAGGTAACACACTTTCGGTTGTTCGACTTTTGGATAGAGAGTTCAGGAATTGATCACAGTTATGAATCTTAGAGATTTCATGGTTGCTGACGCAGTTCCTGACAGCTCTTCCTCACAGATACGAATAATTCATTAGAGAACGTAACCTGATTAAAGCTGATGAGGTTTGCTGTGGCCGCTGACCTGTATGCTGAGGCTCACAATTCCTAATAAAAGACCTAAAGGATCGAACCCTAAGGGCAAGGGTTCATCAGATCTTCAGAATTCAAAGCCTCTAGTGGAAAGTACAATGACTTCTTTTATTCCTGTTTTGTCCATTTGTGTGGTGTTAAGGGACATAAACGTCCAGATTGTCCTTCTAAGAAGGTCCAAAAAGTTGGAAGATGTTTTAAAGACTGTAATGACCAAGCACCCTTCTGTTCAGGAACAGTTAATGGACTTAATGTATCTACCATTTTACGAGACACTGGATGCACATGTATAGTCATTTCTGATAAGCTGTTCCCTAACCTTAAAGAAACTCATTCCTCTGCTATACTTTCAGACTACTTGGGCCGTACGGACACTTTTCCTACCATCCGTTGTTACATTAGGTCTAAATGGTTCACAGGTTGGTCTGAAGCCGTACTAGCTCCCATCACTTCTTGCTCCGTACTAATAGGTAATGTAAAAGGTGCCATTCTTCCTTCTGAGGTTGACCTTTCATCACCAAAGATGGACATAAGTGTTTCAGATCCTCTTCCTGTAGAGTCAGAGAAGCCCCTCGAAAGTTCAGATGAGACAATGTCTCGCGAGATTCATGTGGGATTAAAAACCAGTGATGCTACTCTCGAAAGCGAGGTAGTAGGATCACCGGTTCACTTGTTAGATGAAAGTGAAGATATCACCTCCGATACCATAAATGTCTTGACTAGGGCTCAGACCAAAGCCCAGGCTTCTCCTACTGTCCATCCTTTGATTTTCCCTGACTTTAAGCCTTTAGATATATCGAAGGACTCCTTTGTCAATTTACAACGTAATTGCCCTTCTCTTCAGAATTGCCATAATGCCGCTAAACAAAATCAAGTTATCCAAAGGAAAAACTTTTCATATAAATTTGAATATATAAAAGGTATCTTGTACAAGTCAGTATTCAAATTAAATTCAGATGAGATAGACTATTCCATCTTAGTTGTTCCAAGTCAATGCAGAGAGACTGTTCTTAAAATGGCTCATGACCTGCCAGTGGCCGGACATTTCTCGCATCGTAAAACCTTAAATAAAATTAGGGAAACCTATTTTTGGCCAAAAATGTCCTCAGATGTCACTACCTATTGTAGATCGTGTAAAGTTTGCCAACTGTCATCCTCCCGAGGTACCAGGCGAGTACCTATGGTCAAAATGCCAGTCTTTACGGTACCTTTGAAAGAGTAGCTATTGACATCGTTGGTCCTTTATCTCCACTTTCATCTGGGGGACATAGATATATATTAACATTAGTTGATTATGCTTCGAGTTTCCCTGAAGCCGTTCCCTTAAAGACCATAACTACTACAGAGGTGGCTGAAGCCCTTTTGTCCATCTTCTCCAGAGTGGGCATCCCTAGAGAAATTTTGTCTGACCGTGGGACACAATTCACATCTGACTTAATGCAACATCTATACCAACTTCTGGGAGTGAAGCCTCTCTTCACCACACCCTATCATCCCAGCTGTAATGGGAGGATTGAGCGCCAGCATTCGATTCTCAAGTCCATTTTAAGGAAACTTTGCTCCCTTAAACCTAAGGAGTGGCATCGTTACCTACCCTGTGCTTTGTTTGCCATGAGGGAAGTTCCCAGTGACTCTTTGGGGTTTTCACCTTTTGAACTTCTCTATGGTAGACAGGCCAGAGGCCATTGTCCATCCTTCATGACTTATGGACTAATGAGGAGGTAAATGCTGAGGTTCAGTCTTCTTACCAGTTTCTCCTTGACCTTAGATCCAAACTTGAGGAGACCTCTGACATAGTTTCGAAAAACTAAGCTTGTCAATGGACCAGTACAAAACCTATTTTGATTCCAAAAGTCAGAGGAGAAGTTTAAAGTAGGGATGAAGTTCTGTACTTTTGCCTATCAAGTCAAATAAATTATTAGTAGCTTGGAAAGGTCCACATTAAGTATTAAAAAATTTGTTGGAAAGTGACTACTCATAGAAGTCAGGGGGAAACCTAAGATTTATTCATATCACTCCTTAAGAAAATATTACCGAGAACATTCGGTAACTGCCTTAATAACTTTGACTTTGTTTTCCCACATGAATGTGATACGACAAGAAGAATGTAGGTGTGCGTAATTTGGACAACTCTAATCTTAGGCTATGATGAAGGAACTACATGACTTTGGTGACTCTTGACCAACTCGGGTGCAAACCAACATTAATATTTATGAATCTTTGGTAACCATAAGGAGGACATGAACTTACTTTAATGTGTGAGTAACTTTCAGGACAGTCTTACTGATATTCCAGGTGTTACCTCATGGTAGTCATAAGATTGACCTTAGTGGGGTCAATCTATCAAACGAAAATTATAACCCCAGTTCCAGTTCACGTTAGGGATGCATTTGACCGAAAGGTAGGGACAAATTTTAAAACTAAAGATTCATTGAACCTTCAGTATCTTATATTGCTACCAGTAGTCATGGTTAAGAAGGAGGATAATTCATATAGACTTGCTATTGACTTCAGAGGCCCTTAATTGCTATAACTCGGTGGGATGCTGTGCCAATGCCTTAATAGATAGCGATCCTACACATATTTATGACGCTTCCTTCTTTTCAGAGATGGATATTGCGCAGGTATATCATCAAGTAATGTTAGATCCTTCCTTTAAGCAGTACACTGCATGTTCCTTACACTACAAGGGGGAATGAATGCAATATAGAAACTATGCCCTTCGGTTTGGTAACTGCCTGTGCTAACTACGTTAGACTGATGTGAAAGGTCTTGGGTAAATATGCCAAAATGTTTTCAGTTTATTTTGATAACATTTGGTAATGGAAATCCACATGAGGCGAACATATCAGGACATTACAGCAGTTTTGCGTAGGTTACGGTCGCATGGCATCACTGCCAAAGCCGAAGAATTGCTTCTTGGTATATATAAGATTAGATTTCTTGGCACTGATACTTTCTAAATACTCTCTGCAGCCTCTCCCCAGTAAGATCAAGCTTTATTAGATTTAAAATTACCCAAAAACCAAGAAGCTCATGCTAGCTTCTTGTATCTGTAAAAAATTTTATGCAACGGTTTACGAACCTTTACTGATCTTCATGGCTTCTTATCCGTCTCTTATAACAAGTCTGTGAAGGAACCTCTGAACTTTCCGACGTAGCTCGGGGAAAAGTTAATGAGATTAATAAAATATATTCTCGAAAGGACTCTATACTATGATTCCAGATATTAATAAAACATGTTGTTTAAGACTGATGCCTCCAATACTGGCTTAGGTGAGTGTTACTACAATTCCATGATGGTACTCACTTCCCTGTATGCTTCTAGCGGAAACTCTTCCTGCAGAACGAGATACTCTACAATAGTAAGGAATTGTTTTGCCCTTGTGTGGGGTATCTCCAACCTTAAATTTTATTGCTGGGAAAGAATCATTTTAGAAAACGGACCACAAAACCTTTGATATACCTAGAAACATTTAGGGAAACCAACAGTCGCCTCTTGAGGTGTGGACATTGGCACTTCCAGGCTTATAAGTTCCATATTGGTGTATATCAATGGTTCGTCACAATTATTTCTGTGACTAGTTAAGTCGTGACAGTCGTAGAAGATTTGTTGCCTTACGCGATTCACATGTTAGAAACTTTTTCCTCGCCTTTCTTCTAATACTCCTTGACTATAAGTCTTGGTATAGGGGAGTGTGAGGGAAAAGTTCATTAGATTGGAGTAGCGAGGTGGGAGTATCATAGTAACAATAGTTTCATGCCGCGCTCTTGTTAAGGTAGGGTAAGCTCTAGCTCCCCGCTATTCCCGGCCTTTTTTCCCCACCCCCGAAAGTGATAGTTTGACTGCCGCCTGCTGTTAAGGTAGGGGTCAGTCTAGCTGCCGCTATCCCTTCCCCTCCTTCCCCCCCCCGAAAGGTGAGTTGGGCTCCTGGTACAAACAGTTAATCCACTAGACTCACAGAAAAAAAAAAACCTCCAGCATACTTTAAGTACATGCCTGCTTGTATTTCTAGTGGATTTATTGGTTGGAAAGCTTCACTTTGACCAATATAAAACTTAGTACTTTCAGTCTTACTCTAGTTGACTGTTGTAATAATCAACCAATCTTTTAGGTATTGTACTTATCATGGGAGAGTGATTTCTTATGAGTGGGTAACCTGTCTATCTTTCCAGCTTGGATGAAGAGTGGGTCACCTGCAAATCAACGTGTAGAATTGATGGAGATGTGACTAAGTCTGAGAACTTCCCCTTTTGGATTTATTAACTGTGCAACTGTATGAAGTAGCAGGATATAAAACCCTCATCATTTTCAGTGGAAAAAAACTGCTTTCCTATCATACAGACTGGTATTCACGGCTAGACTCTGTTGAAGAATGTGGAGGTGGGTTGTCATTCAAACACCGCGGTCCCCCCCCATCATCAGCAAACCGGCTTACAATTTCAACAAAACAGTGTCACCAACACCAGACACCCATTTATTTATTAGCGTTGAATTCACTTATCATTTATTTATTTTTCATTTTTTCATTTTCTTTAAATGTAGATTTCTATTTCATTATTTAAGTGTTTATATTTTCTATATAATAAAGTGGTTTATGTTTGTTATTATTTCTTTTTCTATTCACACTTAGGTTCTGAGGTGGAGCCAGCCTGGTAATATGTCTGAAGTTGTTACTGGCTGAGGTAAGCCTTCAAACTGACCAGAGTGAATAAACATCACTGTTATAGTCAGTGTCTGACCAGAGTGAATAACATCACTGTTATAGTCAGTGTCTGCCCAGAGTGAATAACATCACTGTTATAGTCAGTGTCTGACCAGAGTGAATACATCACTGTTTATAGTCAGTGTCTGACCAGAGTGAATAACATCACTGTTATAGTCAGTGTCTGACCAGAGTGAATAACATCACTGTTATAGTCGTGTCTGACCAGAGTGAATAACATCACGTTATAGTCAGTGTCTGACCAGGTAAAATAACATCACTGTTATAGTCAGTGTCTGACCAGAGTGAATAACATCACTGTTTAGTCAGTGTCTGACCAGAGTGAATAACATCACTGTTATAGTCAGTGTTGACCAGAGGGGAATAACATCACTGTAATAGTCAGTGTCTGACCAGAGTGGAATAACATCATGTTATAGTCAGTGTCTGACCAGAGTGAATTTTCATCACTGTTATAGTCAGTGTCTGCCCAGAGTGAATAACTCACTGTTATAGTCAGTGTCTGCCCAGAGTGAATATCATCACTGTTATAGTCAGGGGTCTGCCAGAGTGAATAACATCACGTAATAGTCGTGTCTGACCAGAGTGAATAACATCACTGTTATGGGTCAGTGTCTAACCAGAGTGAATAACATCACTGTATTGTCGTGTCTGACCAGAGTGAATAAACATCACTGTTATAGTCAGTGTCTGACCAGAGTGATAACATCACTGTAATAGTCGTGTCTGACCAGATTTGAATAACATCACTGAAAATAGTCAGTGTCTGACCAGAGTGAATAACATCACTGTAATAGCCCAGTGTCTGACCAGAGTGAATAACATCACTGTAATTAGTCAGTGTCTGACCAGAGTGAATAACATCACTGTAATAGTCAGTGTCTGACCAGAGTGAATAACATCACTGTAATAGTCAGTGTCTGACCAGAGTGAATAACATCACTGTTATAGTCAGTGTCTGACCAGAGTGAATATCATCACTGTTATAGTCAGTGTCTGACCAGAGTGAGTAACATCACTGTTATAGTCAGTGTCTGACCAGAGTGAATATCATCACTGTTATAGTCAGTGTCTGACCAGAGTGAATAACATCACTGTAATAGTCAGTGTCTGACCAGAGTGAATAACATCACTGTTATAGTCAGTGGTCTGACCAGAGTGAATAACATCACTGTTATAGTCAGTGTCTGACCAGAGTGAATAACATCACTGTAATAGTCAGTGTTGACCAGAGTGAATAACATCACTGTAATAGTCAGTGTTGACCAGAGTGATTATCATCACTGTTATAGTCAGTGTCTGACCAGAGTGAATAACATCACTGTAATAGTCAGTGTCTGACCAGAGTGAATAACATCACTGTAATAGTCAGTGTCTGACCAGAGTGAATAACATCACTGTTATAGTCAGTGTCTGACCAGAGTGAATAACATCACTGTAATAGTCAGTGTCTGACCAGAGTGAATAACATCACTGTAATAGTCAGTGTCTGACCAGAGTGAATATCATCATGTTATAGTCAGTGTCTGACCAGAGTGAATAACATCACTGTTATAGTCAGTGTCTGACCAGAGTGAATAACATCACTGTTATAGTCAGTGTCTGACCAGAGTGAATAACATCACTGTAATAGTCAGTGTCTGACCAGAGTGAATAACATCACTGTTATAGTCAGTGTCTGACCAGAGTGAATAACATCAACTGTAATAGTCAGTGTCTGACCAGAGTGAATAACATCACTGTAATAGTCAGTGTCTGACCAGAGTGAATAACATCACTGTAATAGTCAGTGTCTGACCAGAGTGAATATCATCACTGTTATAGTCAGTGTCTGACCAGAGTGAATAACATCACTGTTATAGTCAGTGTCTGACCAATGTGAATAACATCACTGTTATAGTCAGTGTCTGACCAGAGTGAATACGAAAATAATAAGACATCTGTACAACAATTATGTATCTTTATTCGGAAACATTTCGCCTGTGCCGGAGTCTTCTTCAGTGGAGTACAGAATAGTTAGCAGAAGCAGAGATGTGAAAACCATGTAATCAGTCCATCACCCTTGAAGACGTAGTTCTGAGGTGGTCAGTCCCTCAGCCTGGAGAATATTGTTCCATAGTCTGGAACAGTGTGAAGGTGAAGCAACATTATGGAGAATTTTATACTGACAACAGGTGAGGTACAACCCGCTAGTAGTCGAAACAATGTACTCGTTGTTCATGAATGGTACAAAGTACAGATAAGACGATGAATCAGATAAGACGATGAATTAGACACATGTACAGCATCTGGGTATCTTTATTTGTAAACGTTTCGCTATCCAGTGGCTTTATCAATACAACACAAGGACATAATGTGAAGAAATATATACAAGAGACGAGGTAATCAGTCCCTCACCCTTGGCTGAGGCTGAGGGACTGATTACTTCATCTTTTGTGTATATTTCCTCACATTATGTCCTTGTATTGACAAATCCACTGGTTCAGAAAAAATCTACAAATACAGAAACCCAGATGTTGTACATAAATGGTATACAGCACCCAGAAGATGCAGAACTTAAAACATATGCAACATCTGGGAATCTTTAATTGTAGATGTTACGCCAACCAATGACTTTGTCAATGCAACACAAGGACGTAATGTGAAGAAATATATTCAAAAAATGAGGTAATGAGTCACTCAGTGTTGGAGTTGGTGTGAAGAGCACTGTAGTCTTGAAGGAATTGAACCACGATGACTTATTTGACCACAGCTGCATTAAGATTGGGAGAAAAAAGGAAGGGGAAGGATAGAAATACTGGAAAAGGATGGGATGGTCTAGGAGAAGAGGGGAAGAAAGGTAAGTGGCCCAACCACTTTGGTACAAGTACTCACCTAATTGTGGTTGCAGGGGTAGAGTCTTAGCTCCTGGCCCCGCCTCTTCACTGGTTGCTACTGGGTCCTCTCTCTCCCTGCTCCATGAGCTTTATCAAACTTCGTCTTAAAACTATGTATGGTTCCTGCTTCCACTACGTCACTTTCTAGGCTATTCACTGCCTGACAACTCTATGACTGAAGAAATACATCCTAACATCCCTTTGACTCATCTGAGTCTTCAGCTTCCAATTGTGACCTCTTGTTTCTGTGTCCCCTCCCTGGAACATCCTGTCTTTGTCCACTTATCTATTCCGCGCAGTATTTTATATGTCGTTATCATGTCTCCCCTGACCCTCCTGTCCTCCAGTGTCGTCAGGCAGATTTCCCTTAACCTTTCTTCATAGGACATTCCCTTAGCTCTGGAACTAACCTTGTCGCAACCTTTGCACTTTCTCTAATTTCTTGACGTGCTTGATCAAATGCGGGTTCCAAACATGTGCTGCATACTCCAGTATGGGCCTAACATACACGGTGTACAGTGTCTTGAACGATTGACTCACGAATCGTAATGACACGATTGCAAACAAACCATACCCCGGCCGGGATTGAACCCGCGGTCATAGAGTCTCAAAACTCCAGCCCGTCGGGTTAGCCACTTGACCAGCTAGCCACAATAAGATTCGTCCAACTAGGCATATTTCTACACCATAGGAAGGTTAGCACAGGCACCACTGTGACCACAAATCAAGTTTTTACAGACGAATCTCCAGCTAGCGTGGCCGTGACAAACTCTAGCTAAAGTCCCTTCACTGAGACTCTATGACCGCGGGTTCAATCCCGGCCGGGGTATGGTTTGTTTGCAATCGTGTCATTACGATTTCGTGAGTCATGTTGACGGTAGTGAACGGACTTGAGCTAGAGTTCGTCACGGCCACGCTAGCTGAGATTCGTCTGTAAAAACTTGCATTTGTGGTCACAGTGGTGCCTGTGCTAACCTTCTTATGGTGTAGAAATATACCTAGTTGTACGAATCTTATTGTGTCTAGCTGGTCTAGTGGCTAACGCGACGGGCTGGAGTTTTGAGACTCTATGACCGCGGGTTCAATCCCGGCGGGGTATGGTTTGTCTTGAACGATTCCTTACTAAGGTATCGGATGGTGTTCTCAGGTTTGCCAGGCGCCCATATGCTGCAGCAGTTATCTGGTTGATGTGTGTTTCCGGAGACATGCTCGGTGTTATACTCACCCCAAGATCTTTCTCCTTGAGCAAGGTTTGCAGTCTTTGGCCACCTAGCCTATACTCCGTCTGCGGTCTTCTGTGCCCTTCCCCGATCTTCATGACTTTGCATTTGGCGGGGTTAAATTCGAGAAGGACCAGGTGTCCAGTCTGTCCAGGTCTTTTTGAAGTCCTGCCTGGTCCTCATCTGATTTAAATTCTCCTCATTAACTTCATATCATCTGCGAACAGGGACACTTCTTGAGTCAAACCTTCCATCATGTCGTTCACATATACCAAAAATAGCACTGGTCATAGGACCGACCCCTGTGGGACCCCGCATGTCACAGGTGCCTACTGTGATACCTCATCATGTACCATGACTCGTTGTTGCCTCCCTGTCAGGTATTCTCTGATCCATTGCAGTGCCCTTCCTGTTATATGCACCTGATCCTCTAGCTTCTGCACTAATCTCTTGTGAGGAACTGTGTCAAAGGCCTTCTTGCAGTCCAAGAAGATGCAATCAACCATCCCTCTCTCTCGTGTCTTACTTCTGTTACTTTATCAAAAAACTCCAGAAGGTTTGTGACACATGATTTGCCTTCCATGAATCCGTGCTGGTTGGCGTTTATACTCTTGTTCCGTTCCAGGTGCTCCACCACTCTCCTCCTGATAATCTTCTCCATAACTTTGCATACTATACACGTCAGTGACACAGGTCTATAGTTTAGTGCCTCTTTTCTGTCTCCTTTTTTAAAAATGGGAACTATATTTGCCGTCTTCCATACCTCAGTTAGTTGCCCAGTTTCCAGGGATGTGTTAAAGATTGAGGCAAGTGGCACAACACAGCATATCTGCTCCATCTCTAAGGACCCATGGGGAGATGTTGTCCGGTCCCATTGCCTTTGAGGTATCGATGTCCCTTAGCAACTTCTTCACCTCCTCCTCATTTGAATGTGTCATCCAACACTTGTTGGTATATTCCTTGCTGGTGCCACTCTCTGTTCTGTCCCCCAGAGGCCTTCCTGTCTCCACTGAAAATGCTTCCTTAAATCTCATATTGAGCTCCTCACATACTTCTTGATCGTTTCTTGTAAGTTCCCCACCTTCTTTCCTAAGCCTTATCACCTGGCCTTTGACTGTTGTCTTCCTCCTAATGTGGCTATACAGCAGTTTTCGGGTCAGACTTGACTTTCGATTCTATGTCGTTTTCGTACTGTCGCTGGGCATCCCTCCTTATCTGTGCATTCTCGTTTCTGGCTCTTCTACTAATCTCCTTATTTCCCTGGATCCTTTGCCTCCTGTACCTTTCCATTCTCTGGTGCACTTAGTTTTTGCCTCCCTACACCTTCGGGTAAACCAAGGACACGCTTTGGTCTTCCTATTATTTCTATTTCCCTTGGGAACAAACCTTTCCTCTGCCTCCTTGCACTTTGTTGTTACATATTCCATCATCTCGTTTACTGATTTTCCTACCAGCTGTCTGTCCCACTGAACCTCCTGCAGGAAGTTCCTCATACCTGTGTAGCCCCAATTTCATAGTTTGGCTTTTCCCATTCAATTCCTGTTACCTTCTCCACTTGTAACTCTACTATACAATCAAAACTCAGAATCACGTGATCACTAGCTCCAAGGGGCCTCTCCTAAGTGATGTCCTCAATGTCTGAACTGCTCAGGGTGAACACAAGATCCAGTCTTGCTGGCTCATCCTCCCTCTCTCTCTGGTAGTGTCCCTGACATGTTGATGCATTAAGTTTTCAAGTACCACATCCATCATCTTGGCTCTCCATGTTTCGGGACCCCCATGTGGCTCCATGTTTTCCCAGTTGAGCTCCCTGTGGTTGAAATCGCCCATTACAGTAACTTTGCTCTGCTCGAGTGAGCTCTTCTTGCCACCTCAGCCAATGTGTTCACCATCGCTCAGTTGTTGTCTTCGTACTCCTCTCTTGGCCTCCTGCAGTTCTGTGGTGGGTTATACATCACTCCAATGACTACTTTATGTTCTCCAGACTGAATTGCACCTGCTATGTAGTCCTTTCTCCAATCATGTCCATGCCTTCCATTTCCTCAAATCATATGTTTTTTTATGAGCAGTGCAACCCGTCCTCCCACTCTACTTTTTCTATCTTTCCTCAGGATCTGATATCCTGATGGGAAGATTGTATCTGTTATTGTCTCCGCGAGTTTCGTTTCTGTGGCTCCTAAGATGTCTGGTGATTCTTTCTTGCCACTCCTCATATTTATTAGTTATTCCGTCCGCATTTTGTGTACCAAACCTTCAGCTTCTTTTCTATCACTGTGGCCCTGGGAGAATATTTGGGTTGGGGAGTGAGAGCCTTGGTGGGGGGCCTATGGGGGGCTGTGGTGTGGGTGGGGTTTGTGATGAGGGGGGTGGAGTCAGAATGCCATAGGGGACAGCTGTTTGGGGTGAGGTTTGTGATATAGGGGTTGGTGGCAGAGGGAACAGTGTGTGGGTTTGGTTTTATATTGCTCAGTTGCATTGGGATTGTCGCGGTTGGAGTCCTTCTGCGGGAGTTTCTGCGAGGTGTGTTTGTCCTTCCTCCTGTGTCTGAGTCCTGCTCATCTTCATCATTGCCTCTCTTTCCTCCTTGCATCTCTGTACTCTCTCTTTCAGTGTAGTCCTTTCTTCTTGTGTTCTGTCGCGATCGAGGTATACTCTCTGGTTCCCAGGTTTGTCCCTCAATCGTGCTTTCTCTTGCAGGATCCTGGTTCGAGCTGATTCTTGCTTGAAAATTACTTTGACAGGTGTTTTCCTTCCACTCGCAAACCACCCAATTCTCCGAAAATTTGTCACCTTGATCATATCGCCCTCACCTATTGTTTTCATGATGCCTTCAGTCATTTTTTCTTCCTCCTGCTTTATTTCTTCGAAGTTGTCCCCTTTGGCTTTTTGGATCCTGTAGACAAAAACTGACCTCTCCTTTCCTCCTCCCACTGAGTCTCCATTTGCATCCTCTGAGGTGTTTTAGTTCCTTCCATTGAAATGTTCTTGCCTTCAATCCCTGTCCTTGCAGAAACTTCTATGCTCAGTGAACTGTCTTTCATGATCAGCTGTTGGAAATGAATGGTATAATATCGACACAACGGAAATATAAACACATATGCAGTTTATGTGATCCTTTACTGACAACATTCGCCCACACAGTTGGCTTTTTCGTCACAAACAGATTACCTGGGGTGGAAGGTGCACGAGTATTTATGGTCAGGTTCAGAATATTGAGGCCAGGTGGAGAATGTTGCATCTGATGATCTACCGAGTGGGGTCATAAAGTCTAGAATCTTGGGTAGCTTGGAAGGGAGATTGAATAAGTTTGTGAGAAGACCTTCTGCAGTGTTCTTCCATTCCTGTGTTCTTATGTGGGATAGCAATGAAGAAGTTTCTTGGCAAGTGGTTCAGCCATGTTGTAGATGCCATTGTTCTCTATAACCAACAATTTCAACCAGAACAATGGCTTTCTACAACATAGCTGAACCACTTGCCAAGAAACTTCTTCATCGCTATCCCACATAAGAACATAGGAATGGAAGAACACTGCAGAAGGTCTGCTCACAAACTTATCCAATCTCCCTTCCAAGCTACCCAAGATTCTAGACTTTATAACCCCACTCGGTAGATCATCAGATGCAGCATTCTCCACCTGACCTCAATATTCTGAACCTGACTATAAATACTCATGCACCTTCCACCCCAGGTAGATCTGTTTGTTACTTGAAAAGCCCACTGTGTGGGAGAAACATTGTCAATAAATGATCACATTAAACTGCATATGTGTTTATATTTCCATGATCAGCTGTTCTTGCTACTGCAGATGACTGTTAGAGTTTCTGCTATAATATACCTTCGTTGTTTTCAGACCTGTCATTTGATCTTAGTGTGCTCCTCCTCTTTTCCCTGGACCCACGAGGGTCTGATAGGGCCTTTGCATATGGCATATCTCCTTTGTTTCTTACCATCCCCTTGTCTGTGCCTGACATAGAATTTCCTGATGTCACATCTGAATTTATCATTTGTCTCTCTAATCTGTTTTAGGTTTTTTAGTTTCTCTTCTAAGCACTGTATCCCAGCTACGCTGCTAAGACTTGTAGCTCCCACTTCCTGCACTCTTCAGCTATCCTCTCCTCCATTGTCTTGCCAAGCTCTTCTATCTTCCTTCCCGCTCTTCCTCCCTTTATTGGAGCTCTAACTCCCAATCTTTCCTCCGTGGTTCATCCACAGATCTCTGGTTTTCTACCCTCTAAGTACAGATGCAGTACAGATGTACTGCAGGCTTGCATGGAGAGGGATGACGGATGTCGGTACTTGACTCCCCAAGGACTAGGTGGTGAAGGCGGCGGCAGCAGTCAGGAAAGGTCAAAAAGGCAACAACCAGGATGATCCGCACAGTGATCGGTTGATGGAAGGCTTGTTTAAGTATTGTCCCGTGTTGGAGAGAGTTGATCTTCGGTGATGAGAGATGGCTTACTCTAAATGGAAATTTGGCTTGTCCAGGATCCGTATGGGCTTAGATTATTGCTTCAATGGTGGTGGCGTGTGTGGCTGTACAGGTGAACTTAGCAGACCCAACCTGGAGGCACTGGGCGAGTTCCATGGCATGCATGTCGTTAGGAAACTGTTTTGTGGTGTGCAAAGAGATACCAGTCCTACAGATGTGTGGAAGTTCAGCAGCAGAGTCAGAGGCAGGCGGGGTCGCTTACTGAACCTTTGCAGTGGTGGTGGTGGTGGAGGTGGACAATGTCAGTTGAGGCAGGAGAAGCTGCTGGTGGCAAGGGGCTGATTGGTTAGTTTCTGAGATGAGTTGAGGCAAAGAAGCACCTCATTGGTTTGAGTTGGAGTGACGTTACTTGCAGTTTGATGGTGGTGGGAGTGAACAGGCAGTTTATGTTGTTGATGGTGGTGGTAGTGAACAGGCAGTTTATGTTTTTTGATGGTGGTGGGAGTGAACAGGCAGTTTATGTTGTTGATGGTGGTGGTAGTGAAACAGGCAGTTTATGTTGTTGATGGTGGTGGTAGTGAACAGGCAGTTTTATGTTGTTGATGGTGGGGTGGTAAACCTGCAGTTTTTTGGCGTTGCGACATTAACTAAATTCTCCTGTGATCTTGAGAATGTCGGCAGGATGGTGGAAAGGCTGGGAAGACAAACTTAGGCATTGTTTTAGTTCAAATAGCTCCTCCATAAAAGCGTTAAAGAGCCAGGCATAGCCAGGTTATGCATGTGGGGCATACAGCAGACAGTAATGTATCTTCGTGGGGTCACATGTTGGGGAGGGGGACGGTGGTGGTGGTGGGGGGTAGAGTATTTTGAAAAATTTTGGGGTGTCTGCCTTTAGTTTAGGCCCCAGCTTCCGGGTCTTTTTCCATGGGGGCATCGGGCGCAAGAGTATGAGGACATTCTTATGGGTAGTGGCGGTGCAGGCCTTGTATCGTGACCAGCCCCCACAGGTAAGCAAAATTTTTGGACCCTTAATGGGTATCTTTGGGGGTGTGTAATACGACAAAAACTCCAACTTTGGCTACATTGATAACGTTTACCCAAAATGTGTTGGGATTTGAAAAATATAGAAAAGGGGCCCAGCGTCACCCCAAGTTTGGGGCACCATAGTTACACCGTGAATGGTTTTTCAACATGAGCGATGCGTGGGTATCTGGAGATAGGGAAAACCTTTGCCCAAGGATCTTGGTTTTCAATGAATTTTCAGGTCGTCGAGAGGTTGAGAGATGATCAGTTTATCAAAAACCCCCTTTTTAAAAAAAAAGATCTTTTGGCATGATTTTGTGGAGATGAAGGGCGTGAAAGCCAAGTCTGAAGAGTATTAAACAGATGAGATGAGTAGTTTTTTTTACTTCGACTGCGTCGCAAAAATACAAAAAAGGCTTCTTTCAGGGGCAGAATTGTTGAACTTGACATGAGGATTTAAAAATGCCATGGGAAGTGCCCCGTCGTAGAGTCATTCACCTCCCACAAGGGCTTTATCTTGACTTTTTGGGGAATTTATCTTGATCCAAGGATGAAGAGAAGGTAAAGGTTCCCCCCCCCAACGGGGGTCGCAGGGGGGAAACCCAAAAAGGGGTCAGAGCGTTGTGATGTCGAGACAATCACAGAGCAGGTCTCATACCAATGAACCATAGTCATTGGGGTTGGGCCCCTTTTTACTGGTGACAGGGAGGACGTTAACAAAGAAGGGGACTGTCACGGTAGGCCCGAACTCCCGTGGAAGTTGGCAACCCAAGATTAGAGATTTAGATTTTGCCACAGAAGTGGTAGCTTATTGTGCACCCCATATCCTCCCGGGACGTCGCAAGAGATAGGGTACACAAACCTAGGAAATAAGCCCCAAAAAGTTGACAAGGGGTTTTATAGGTTTTTTTTTTATCTAATTATCTACAGTTCACTTATCGTTAAATGCAAATTTAGGAAAATTTTTCTTAGTATATCTGGTATCTTTTTTTTTAATAAATACTGGACATGTCACAGGTTATTATACGTCTCTGATTCACAAAAGTGGAAAATTAAGCACATAGTGTTCAAAACAGTGCCTAGCCGATCACATAATTTGCATTTTGTTTGATCATCTCTGTGTGTCTCCCAAACGCCGGAAAATACTTAACCCAACCCAAGCCTGGCACACAAAATCAACAGTCGTTTAATTGCAAGTTGCTCCATAAACATACTTAACTCGGTT